>VDFB02168118.1:67750185-67773671 GCA_007258455.2 Sequoia sempervirens
ATATTATGGTTGAGGGTAGAGGTATTAGATTGAGGTAGATAGTTGATGGTTTAAGGGTTTATGTTTTAGGGTTGGAGTGTTTAGGGTTTATAGTTTAGGGTTGAGTTTTAAGGGTTTAATAGTTGAGGGTTGAGGATTAGGGTTTGCTAGTAGGGGCATTGGAGTTGAGGATATAGGGTATAAGGTTTAGGAGTTTAGGAGTTAAAAGGTTTTAGGGTTAAGGGTTTAGGATTGAGGGTAGAGGGTTTAGGGTATAGGTTTGAGGGTATATGGTTGAAGGATTAGGTTGAGGGTCCAATGGAAAGGATAGAGGGTATAGGGGTTGAGGGTTTAGGGTTTAATAATTTAGGGTTGAGGGATTAAGGGTTGAGGGTTGAGAATTGAGGGTTGAGGGTTTAATGTAGAGGGTAGAGGGTAGAGGGTTTAAGGGTTTAAGGGTTGAGGGTTGAGGGTAGAGGATTGAGGGTATAGGGTATGGGGATTATTGTTGAGGGATTAAGGGTCAAGAGGGTTGAGATATTAGGGTAGAGAGTTTACTAAATGGGTTTAAGGGTCGAGAGATTATGGTTGAGGGTAGAGGGTATTGGGTTGAGGGTAGACAGTCGATGGTTTAAGGGTTTATGTTTTAAGGGTTGAGTGTTTAGGGTTTAGGGTTTAGGGTTGAGTTTTTAAGGGTTTAAGGGTTGAGGGTTTAGGGTTGAGGGTTGAGGGATTAGGGTTGAGGGTATATGTTATTGGGTTGAGGGTATAAGGTAGAAGGTTTAAGAGTTTAGGGTTAAAGGGTTTAGGGTTGAGGGTTTAGGGTTTGGGGTATAGGTTTGAGGGTATATGGTTTAAGGATTAGGTTTGAGGGTATATGGTTGAAGGATTAGGTAGAGGGTAGAGGGTTTAAGGGTAGAGGGATTAAGGGTTGTGGGTTGAGGGTACAGGGTTTATGGTTTAAGGGTTTAGGGTTGAGGGTAGAGAGTTTAGGGTTTTTAGAGGGTAGAGGGTTTAAGGGTTTAAGGGTAGAGGGTAGAGGATTTAAGTGTTAAGGGTAGAGGGTATATGGTTTAAGGGTTTAGGGTTGATGGTTAGGGTTGAGCATTTAGGGTTTAGGGTTTAGGGTTTAAGGTTTAGGGTTGAGTTTTTAAGAGTTTAAGGGTTGAGGGTTTATGTTTGAGGGATTAGGGTAGAGAGGGAGTGATTGATGGATAGAGAGATGGAGGGAGAACTGAGATAGAGAGGAGAGAAGAGGACAGAGGGACAAAGATATATGAGGGTTGAGGATCCAATGTATAGGGTATAGGGTTGACGACCTGTAGGGTTGAGGGATTAGGGTATAGGGTTGAGGGATTAGGGTTGAGGATGCATATTGTTGAAGGATTGGGGTTGAGAGTCCTATGTATAGGGCGAGTGAGTGAGTGAGAGAATTTAGGGTATAAGGTTGAGGACCTATAGGGTTGATGGTTTAGGGTATTGGGTTGAGGGTAGAGGGTTTAGGGTAATGGTTTGAGGGTACATGGTTGAAGGTTTAGGGTTGAGGTTCCAATGTATAGGGTATAGGGTATAGGGGTTGAGGGTTGAGGGATTAAGGGTTGAGGGTTGAGGGTTGAGGGTTGAGGTATAGGGTTGAGGGTGAAATTCACAACCTAACTTGGCATGTTTGAGAAAATGGGTCCAAGAAATGGGGTCATCACCGGGAGACCCCATTTCCTGGACCCATTTTCTCAAACAAGCCAAGTTAGGTTGCCATTTTCACCCACTAGCTTGCTAATTCGGTAAAATTGGCAATGTAGATGTAGTGGTCCATTTGAAAAAACGGGTCTAAGAAATGGGGTCTCCTGGTGATTTACATCACCGAGAGATACCATTTCTTGGACCCATTTTTTCAAATAGGCCAAGTCAGGATACCAATTTCACCCACTAGCTTTCCAATTCGGTGAAATTGGCAATGTAGTAGCCTGTTTGAAAAAATGATTCCAAGAAATGGGGTCTCTCGGTGATTTAAATCACCGGGAGACCCCATTTCTTAGACCCATTTTTCAAATAGGCCAAGTTAGGTTGCCAATTTCACCCACTAGCTTGCCAATTTGGTGAAATTGACAATGTAGTGGCTTGTTTGAAAAAATGGGTCCAAGAAATGGGGTTTCAATGATTCAAATCATGAGACCCCATTTCTTGGACCCATTTTTTCAAACAGGCCAAGTTAGGATGCTAATTTCACCGAATTGGCAAGCTAGTGGGTGAAATTAGCATCCTAACTTGGCCTGTTTGAAAAAATGGGTCTAAGAAATGGGGTCTCTCAGTGATTTACATCACCAGGAGACCCCATTTCTTGGACCCATTTTTCAAATAGGTCAAGCTAGGTTGAGAGAGAGAGAGAGGGAGGGAGTGGGAGAGATAGAGGGTAGAGGATATAGGGTATAAGGGTTAAGGGTAGAGGGTAGAGGGGAGAGAGACAAAAAGAGTGAGAGAGAGAGAGAGAGAGTTGAGAGAGGCAGAGGGGGTAGGAGGGAGAGACTTGAGAGAGAGAGAGATATAGAGGGAGTGGGAGAGAGATAAAGGGTAGAGGATAGAGGATATAAGGGTAAAGGGTAAAGGGTAGAGGGGAGAGATAGAATTAGGGTTTAAGGGTTGAGGGTACAAGGGTTAAGGGTGGAGGGTAGAGGGAAGAGAGACATGAGTGAGTGAGTGAGAGAGAGAGAGAGAGTTGAGAGTAGAGGGGGTAGGAGGGAGAGACTTAAGAGAGAGAGGAGGGAGTGGGAGAGATAGAGGGTAGAGGGATAGAGGGTATAAGGGTTGAGGGTAGAGGGGAGAGATAGAATTAGGGTTTAAGGGTTGAGGGTATAAGGGTTAAGGGTAGAGGGTAGAGGGGAGAGAGATAGGAGTGAGTGAGAGAGAGAGTTGAGAGAGGGAGAGGGGGTAGGATGGAGAGACTTGAGAGTGAGAGAGAGGGAGGGAGTGGGAGAGAGATAGACAGTAGAGGATAGAGATTATACAGGATAAGGGTAGAGGGTAGAGGGGAGAGAGATAGGAGTGATTGAGTGTGAGAGAGAGTTGAGAGAGGGAGATGGAGATGAGAGAGAGAGAGAGGGTATAAGGGTTAAGGGTAGAGGGTAGAGGGGAGAGAGATAGAATTAGGGTATAAGGGTAGAGGGGAGAGAGATAGAATTAGGGTATAGAGGGTATAGACAAAGAGAGAGAAAAGAAATCTAAAAGCCAACTTTCTCATAATGCGAGCACGTTTTGAAGAAGTAGAGATATGACTATTTTTAGCAAGAAATAATGTGCTCACGTTATAAGGTGAGCGCGTTATAACGTGAGTGTGTTTTGGATTTCTCTAAAAATAATAAAAAACTTAATATACCTATGATCTCAAGGCCCACATTCTAAATATTCTCCTAGTTATGCGCGTGCTCTGACAAAAAGTAGCTTTTTGATGATGTTGTGAAGTGTGCATGCATGCTTTTCACATTCCACCACTTTTTTCATGATATTTCCACCACCTTTGCATGAAATAATAGAGTTTTCATGTTGAAAGGCATATAATATCAATTCAAGTTTGAATTCCATTCAAAACTGATATACAATTGAAGTTTGGAGGGGAAGAAACTTTTGAAAAATTCAAATTGTTGAGGAGTTTGAAGAAAGAAGCAAAGGCTACATAATTGGGTAGAACTCGTCCATTTGAAACTTTGGTTTTTTAGGTATGTAAAGTCTTTACACATTTTATTTCATTCTATTATGGCTTGCTTTCATTTTTGTTCTTTTGCATATTCCATGTTGATCGTTGTTTGTTTTTCATTATAACCTTAGGTTGTCAATGCACATTTTAAATTACACAATTCTATACACTTTCCAATTACATTTTTAAACCACATCTCTTTAAGGCATTTTGTTATTTAACAATTGACTTACCTTGTGTATGCTTCCACATTTTCTATACACATATATATGACATAAGTTTTAAGGAAGTAAAATAAAACATGATTTCTCAATCCTTTATTATGGATGTGCATACCACTCTCCAAAGCTTTCATTGAGTTATTTTTTCAAACAGTTATACCAACCAACTAATTGCCTTGTCTATGCTACCAAATTTTCCATACATGTCTCTAAAAAATTGGAATATACTCCTCCCACATTGATAGATCTTTGAAACTATTTTGGTTTTCATATCTATTTCTAAATTACCTCATCACTAAAGCTACCTCATCACTTATGTTGTGATATATTTTAAATGTTTCCTTGATTAGTCTACCTACAAGGGATTCTAACCCTTCTCTCCACTATTTCAAGACTCTTTATTCAAGGCTAAGTTAGCAACATGGGGAAAGGTGTAGCCTATCTTGCAATCATGGCTCAAAATGGAAGCATGGACAAAGCATTTGAATTGTTTGACAATAATGTTTTCATATAAATGTAAGCAAAATGTGGTATCATTGACAAGCTAGTGAGCTTGGCAAGATAGTGAGCTCACTCACACGCTTTCCAATGTAGTAGGGTTGAGAAGGTAGGGGCAGCATTTTCCTCATAGAATCGGGGACGATAGATGTTTCCCTACCTTCTCAACCCTACCGCATTGGAAAGCTAGTGAGTGAGATAGCTTTCCAATGCTCCACTAGCTTGCCAATGTGGTAGGGTTGAGAAGGTAGGGGCAGTGTATGCCTCATGAAATGGGGTCTCGTGGTGATGTACTCATCACCATGAGACCCCATTTCTATGAGGCATACACTTACTCTCACCATGAGACCCCATTTCTATGATGGTGATGTACTCATCACCATGAGACCCCATTTCTATGAAGCATACACTTACTCTCACCATGAGACACCATTTCTATGAGGCATATGCTTACTCATCACCACGAGACCCCACTTCTATGAGGCATATGTTATCCCTACCTTATCAACCCTATTGCATTGGTAGGCTAGTGAGTGAGACCCCAATGATGTAGGGTTGAGAAGGTAGGGGCAGCGTATGTCTCATAGAAATGGGGTCATGGTGATATACATAACCGTGAGACCTCATTTCTATGAGGCATATGTTGCCCCTACCTTCTCAACCCTACCACATTGGTAGGCTAGTGAGTGAGCTAGCTTGCCAGTGCTCCACTAGCTAGCCAATGCGGTAGGGTTGAGAAGGTAGGGGTAGCGTATGCCTCATAGAAATGGGGTTTCATAGTGATTAGTGATTATAATCACTATGAGACCCCATTTCTATGAGGCATACACTGCCCCTATGTGATTATAATCATTGTGAGACCCTATTTCTATGAGGCATACGCTGCCCCTATAATCACTGTGAGACCCCATTTCTATGAGGCATACACTGCTCCTACCTTCTCAACCCTACCGCATTGGCAAGCTAGCTCACTCACTAGTTTGGTAATGTAGTAGGGTTGAGAAGGTAGGGGAAACATATGCCTCATATAAATGGGGTCTCACAGTGATATACATCATTGTGAGACCCCATTTCTATGAGGCATACACTGCCCTACATCACCGTGAGGCCCCATTTCTATGAGGCATATGCTACCCCTACCTTCTCAACCCTACTACATTGGCAAGCTAGTGAGGAGGCATATTCTACCCCTACCTTCTCAACCCTCTGCGCCTACCTTCTCAACCCTATCGCATTGGCAGGCTAGTGAGCTCGCTCACTAGCCAGCCAATGCGGTAGGGTTAAGAAGGTAGGGGCAACATATGCCTCATAGAAATGGGGTCTCATGGTGACGAGTATATCACCATGAGACCCCATTTATATGAGACATACCATCACCATGAGACCCCATTTCTATGAGGCATATGTTGCCCCTACCTTCTCAACCCTACTGTATTAGCAAGCTAGTGGAGCATTGGCATGTTAGCTCACTCACTAGCCTGCCAATGTCGTAGGGTTGAGAAGGTAGGGGCAGTTTATGCCTCATATAAATGGGGTCTCATAGTACATCACCATGAGACCCCATTTATATGAGGCATATGCTGCCCCTACCTTCTCAACCCTACCGCATTGGCATGCTAGCTCACTCACTAGCTTGCCAATGCGGTAGGGTTGAGAAGGTAGGGGCAACATATACTTCATATAAATGGGGTCTCACGGTTGTTGCCCATAAATTTTCCTTGAGTCTCTATTCGGGATGTTATCTTCTTGTTTTTCCTAAGTCATTAACTAAACTTAGTTCTCGGTGGTCTTTTGTCATTCATTTCAAACTTGGGAAGTGTTTTGTGAAGTTCATTGAACTTCCAGTTTTATAGCTCACCTTACTTTTCCTTTATCTAGCAGGTTTTTCTTTTCACATTCAAACTCTCTTTTATTTCCCAAAGTGCAATGTACAAAAAGGATTAAGTCATGAGTCAAAATTTGGAGATTTCATTCACAAGTTATGCCTTGGGTGACATTTTCTAAGTCATTTTGAACTTGGGTGGGGTTTTTCTAAGTTATGCGAACTATCCATTTTTCCACCTATGAAGAATTATGTCAATTAAACCGAATTATTGCCAGTCTAGTTACTTGATTGTGATGTTATATAAAATAAAGCCAATATTTTCCAAGCACAACATAAACAAAAACTAGCAATGTGAAAACATAGATAATACCAAAAAGAGATATTTTATTTATATATAAAAAATGCTTTTACATTATGTTGGAATAGCTATAATCACTTGGTTTGAGTATAAAAACTAGATTGGCAGACACAAAAAGACGAAAAAAGAAGACGTTTCAAGTGCACAGAGTAAACATCAGGACATGGATGCCCTCGGTAACAATCTGCAGGCATTCAATTTGAGCAGTTGAAAGCATGTTCTCACGCGACTGGAGGAATTGCATGAACAGTCCCATGTCATTTCTCACCACCCCAGTGTGTAGTAAAGCTATGGCCTCATAGAAATGGGGTCTCATGGTGATGAGTATATCACTGTGAAACCCCATTTATATGAGGTATATGATGCCCCTATCTTCTCAACCCTATTGCATTGGCAAGCTAGTGGAGCATTGGCAAGATATCTCACTCAATAGCTTACCAATGTGGTAGGGTTGAGAAGGTAGGGGCAGTATATGCCTCATAGAAATGGGGTTTCACGATGATATACATCACCGTGAGCTCGCTCACTAGCCTGCCAATGCGTTAGGGTTGAGAAGGTAGGGGTAATATATGCCTTATAGAAATGGGGTCTCACTGATACATCACCATGAGACGCCATTTATATGAGGCATATGTTGCCCCTACCTTCTCAACCCTAACGCATTGGCAAGCTAGTGGAGCATTGGCAAGCTCATTCACTAGCTTGTCAATGCGGTAGGGTTGAGAAGGTAGGGGCAGCGTATGCCTCATAGAAATTGTGTCTCATAGGTGATCACCATGAGACCCCATTTCTATGAGGCATATGTTTCCCCTACCTTCTCAACCCTACTGCATTGGTAGGCTAGTAAGCTCGCTCACAAGCTTGCCAATGTGGTAGGGTTGAGAAGATAGCAACAGTGTATGCCTCATAAAATTCACATGTTGATGCAAAGTAGGGAGGAAATCATTCATCAACCATAATTCAAGTCCTTTGAAACAACTTTGCAACTCTTAGAACCCTAGGTCTTGGATTTCTCACACAATCTCTTTGTTTACCTTGTAGGTTTGCCAACTCAGTTTCTAGGTCCTATCTCACAAATCCAAACTAGAATCCACTGAAAAAATACATTTTCAGACACCCTTTATGTCCTTACACAACATATCACAAGAACTCATACAACCTTTTTGGAACAAAACCCTCAAATAGGTGCTTCTATGTTGTCTTGGACCTTTAATTAGGTCAATTTTACAAAGGAACACCCCTTTAAAGTTACTTCCCACCCAAAATTCCTGTCGACAGTCATGTACCAAGTTATAAAACCTCAAGATCCACCATTTTTAATTAGAGGAAGACCCACTAACTCACCCAACCATGAAACCCTCAGTTTGGCTTGTTTTAGGGAGGGTTTATTGGAAATATGCCTTCCCAAACTGTTTTCAATCTAACAACACTTCAAACAATTTGAAAATTGTCTACACAAACTTAATTAACCTTCACAAGTTTCTTCCCCCAAGAGTTTCATCTATCACCACCATCTAACACCAAATTTGATCAAAAAAGAAAGGAATGTCATCTAGGGCATCACACAAAACCACTTGCAAGGCCTCACTTGCTCCTAAATCTCATTCAAACATCTATTCCTACCATTTTGGACTTATTCCACCGAGTCACAATATTTACAATAGGTGGAATGAGTCAATTTCTCATTTTAAGCAACCACAACCCTTTAAAACAGGGTTTCAGACCTTATTCATGACAAAAAAGACATAAAACACTTAATGACCTATCACAAAACAAAAATTGCAACTTAGCTAGGTGCCCCTACACCACATGGCTTTGTCCATGCTTTCATTTTCAACCTATCTTGCAATCATGGAATGCCACATTACCACATTTCTATAAGGCATTCCATCGAAAAAAATCATGTCACCTTTGTCTATGCTAGAAATACTCTTCTACAAGATGATTGTAAGTATTTTTTATGAAGCCCCGAATGACATATATTTCATTTATTTGAATGGAAGCATTTTTTAGGAACTAATATTCGTCTTATTACCATGCTACAGGTAAAATTATCCACCATGCCGAAGAAATGAACAAGGAATAAACTAATAGACGAAGAGTATGAAACCAAAAAATAAAAGGAGAGAGAACGGGTGGCGACATATCATGAAAAGAAGAAATTGGGTACGATTGATGAAAACAAGCCAACTGAAGAGGAACCTCAACCATAAAAAAGAGAATAGGCATTGGCAGCACAAAGGGCACGAATGCAAACAACATCGTGGTAAGACAGATTCAGATACCGTAGTTGGAGACACACCCTCTACGACAATTGAATACAAAGGGACACCATTAAGCACACGTGAATATGGAGGGACACCAGCTACCGCAAGTGAATATGGAGGGACACCATCTATAGCAAGTGAATATGGTTGGACACCATCCAACACATCTCAAGTTGAGAGCACATCATCACTCGGATTTGACGAAGAAGGTATACCATCATCCCCATGTGAACCTCAAGGTATGTCTTCTACTCCACCCTCGATCGAAGGTACGCAATCTAGCCCACCTCAATTAAATATGGATAAAATTCCTAATGTTGAGATGTATGCACCTAGGAGAACACCACCTAGAATTTTGCGTAGAAAGCCAAAGTATTTGATTAATATTGATAAGGATATTTTACAGCACATGGAAGGTAAGATTCCAACACACACTTGTAGAAGATATGTTGATAACATTTGGAAATCATTCTTTGAAAGGCTAAATGATACCTAAACATGTCAACTATTTGTTAAAATGATGCGGGGTATAAAGTATAGAAAAATCAAGACTCTTGGGTTGAGAACATCCAATGCATCGAGTGAAAACACTACTGTGAAGAATCTAATGGATGCATATGAGAGTGTGGGTAAGACCTCATGCTCAAAGGATAGTAATGTCACCCAATGTGTCATTACATTGACTTTGGTAAGTAGTCAAACAAAGAGAGCTTGTCTTATTAGAAAGATGAGTGAACAAATGAGAATTAATAGAATTTTTTTATCAAGAGTCATTCAAAGGTGGCAAAGAATTTAGGGCACCAATTCAAATGAATTATGGGCATTCTCGGGGAGACTGCCACGAAAAGATAAAAAAGTTGTTGAAGCATTGAGAACACTAATTGAAGAGTATTGGAAGAATAACACAACGCCATCTCCAAATCAAAGGGATGTGGTAAGAAGGAGAATCGATATTCAGAACCATGAGCCACATCCAAAGCATTTTTTAGATATGACCCAAACCCAATTTTTTCATAAATTTCAATAGGATTATCCTCAAATTAGTATTTTTCAAAGATATTTTGAAATGCTTAAACATTTTTATGTCAAGATAAATCACACACGCACTACTTGTTGTTGTAGACTACATATTGAATTCTCTAACCATTATGATGTTTATTGTTCTATATGTTTAGATTTGCATACTAACGATGTTTTGCAAGATTGTGGCATAGAAGCCCCACCAAAATCTTCAATAGAGTTCTTATCAAAACTTTTATGTGAAATAGAGGATGGCCAAATATTGTACAGGACAACATGCTTGGATGGTTCATGCGAGCGTTGTAGTGGCTTGTAGTGGATTCCAATATGTCAACATATGGAAAGCACAAATGAGGTGGGACAAAAACTAGTAGAGTTCAGGATGTATAAAATAATGGCATATGTTACAAAAGATGGGTCTCAAGCAAAAATGTGTGATTTGGTTATTGAGAAGATTCTAGTGTATCAATTTATGTCCATGTTTTGTGACAATATAGTGTATGAGTATGCAACACACCCATAGAGCCCGATGGCTAGACACACAATTTAAGCTATGCAAGGACACCTTTCCAATTGGCAGCATAGTATCAGTTGTTGACTTTAAAGAGAACTACACTCTACAACCACAACGTGAGGTGTAGTCATAGTAGTACAATGCCACACAAGTTTCAATATTTGTGCACATAGCATTCATTCATGTAGCTGATAGTACAAAGGACCAAAGGAAGGTATTGAGGGAGTATCACTTTTATATTAGTGATGATCGCACACATTCTCCAGAGTTCATGCAAGGTTGCTTCTAGATGTTCTACAGTGATTTGGCTCAGAGGGGCATATCATATGGTCAACATATAATATGGTTGGATAACTGTTAACACAGTTCAAGAACTCGTGCATGTTCTACTGGTTGAGTAGGATGCATTTCATTAGAGGTGTTGAGCATATGTGGAACTTTTGTGAGGCCGGGCATGGAAAGGGGGAGAATGATGGTGCAGGAGCATGCGTGAAAAGAGCATTAGCACAAGAAGTATTAAAGTATAAAGACAATGCAAAGTTGACAGATGCAAGATCAATTGTCGAGTGATGTAATGCTTTGATGGGTCAAGGTAATGAAGGTACATCTTCAGTTCGTAGATTTTTTTAGTTGATGGATGATACTAACATTGCACCATATGAGGATTATTGTACACTAATAGGATCGAGTGAGCTACACTCTTTCCTTAGCTTAGATGCAGGTTCATAAAGTATCAATACACAAAAGATGGCATGCTTTTTTTCTTCATGTACAATGCAAGCCTGGAATGATTGTGAGTCAGGGGAGTGGGTTAACAAACGGTTGACAAGTTATCTTATCCCACTTCACACGTATTGTCCTCTGATGACATTGGAACTAACACATATGGAATCATCAATCAAATTTGACCATGTATCAGATCTAGTTCAACCAGGTAATATATCTAATTGCTTAGTTTTTAAAAATCCTATTGTTATCTTACTTTGTAGTGTATTCGTAATGTTGACTAATTTTAAGAGATTTGCTGTACATATCAATGCAAGGCATGGTTATGCAGTTATTGCAGATGAAGGAAATGAAGAGCGAATAGACTATTACTTGTGTCATTGTGTTGAGGCCAAAAAGAAATTGGAGGCCCTAGTTATAGATGGAGAAAAAATCGAATACCCTATAGGCTCAGTTGTTGTTACTGGAACATAGCTTAGAAGGTACCCACATAAGAGTGTTAAACATTGGCTATTTCAGGACTTTGACATGCATCGTAAGATTCTTTATTACTCGAACCTTGTCATGGCATCCAATGTTCATTTGACCAAATATGTGGGTAGACCTTTGAACAAGACCATGTGGAAGGTCTGTGAGTCTAACCATGAGGCAATACTTGACACAATAAAGAGTAGAGCAGATCTGGATGGTTCATTGGATTCATTTGTAAGTATGCACATTGGTTCTTATTAATTTATACTTGTATGCACATTAATTTTTTTTATGCCAATGCTATCATCTTCTTTTACTTTTTCTATTTGTAAGTAACCTGTTAAAAATTGATTGGTGTCCCCAAGTAGAAAATGCAGATTTATGAGCCATCCAAGAGAATCTTAGTCAGAAAATCAATGCAACATCCTTATTTTGATGACCTTGACAAATCTCAATTATGATTTTAAGCCATTACAAAAGTGTGTGCGAAACTTGGTGAGGGAATTTCAAGCTATTCATTTGAAGTTAACCTTATCATGAGCACCTATGATGTAGAAATTATAAGAGCATCTCAAATTTAAAGTTATTATATTCATGAGAGATGTTGTGTGCAATAGGTATCTTGGAACTCCTAGTGAAAATGTATGACCGAGAGTGACTAAGTTGAGAGACTGGAATGCCTATCCTCAATGGAAGCATCAAGATTTATGCACTACTGAATTTGACTCCATTTTTCGACAAACGTTCGTCAGTCGTTTGACAAACATTTGTTGGAAAATTGACGAATTGACGAAAGAATTGTTGTCACCATTTTTTTGCCGAAATTCCAACGACAAATTAAATGTCAAAATAATGGTGCAGATTTGTCGGTCGTCGGCATCATAAAATGACTTGGATGTTCGTCAGACCTTTTCGGTGATTCATCGATGGATTTCATTGAAATTGTGATGAAACAATGCAATTTTTTTTAAAAAAAAATTCATTGAAATGTACCATCGCGGAGACTCTTGGCGATGACCACCGAAGCCAACCCATCGGTGAGAGATCAATCATCCGTACAGGATAGAAAAATCACTCTGATAGTCCATGTCTTACCGATGACTTCCGTCGGCAAGATAGATCTAATGTCACACCGATCTGACCTCTTTAGGAGTTTTAAATAGACCTACACCATGTCATCGCGAAGACTCTTGGCGATGACCATTGAAGCCAACCCATCGGTGAGAGATCAATCATCAACATAGGATAGAAAACTCACTCTGATAGTCCATGTCTTGCTGATGACTTATGTTGGCAAGACAGATCCAATGTCACACCGATCTGACCTCTTCAGGAGTTTTGAACACTGGTGGTTATCAACAAGACATTATGAGGGTCTCGCTGATTAAACAAGTGTCTAAGAGCAAGTAAACAGATGGAACCTATTAATTTTCTTATTTTGGGGTTCTTTAAATCATAGAATAGATACCATCTTCTTGTGTATAATGTACCTATATTCATATTTGAATTCGAGACCAATTGTCATTGCACATTCCATTTTACTTGCATAGAGTAATCTATAAGCAATATATTGATAATGCCAAATGATTTATGGTGTTGTACAACTCTACCTATCATCACAGTTCTATTGTTCCCCCCTAGAGAATCCTGCAAAGACAAGTTTACAATACCAAGTCAAATAATATGAAAAAGACTTACTTCCATACAAATTAAATGATTATTCTCACAATGGCAATTGTCTAATCACAACAAAAATTCCATGAAAGGTTATCCATGCTTCATAAGAGATGACTAATCATACATACAGACTGCAAGATGCATAGAAAAAGCATTACACTTGAGAACAACCAAGGGCTAACAAGGGAAGGAGTTAGAAAACTTTTGGATTGAAGAGAAAATGTGTAGGGAAAATGTTGAGCAATGTCAAGAGAACAGAGCTTGTAGAACATATTCTTGACCTAATCAAGTTCTTGAACAACTTAAACAAAATTAAAATACTAACACATACATGGGACATGTAATGAACTTCCAATATCTACTATCTTTTTCATTAATGCAAAGGTAGGTAAAGGATAAATAATTATAATTGTAACACTATTCATAGTCTAGTAAATTATGTTTGTAATTTGTGTTCAATGGACCTCAGTTTTATCATTATACTACCCATCTAATACCATATTTTAATCCAGGGTTCAACTATCTCAGATCTAAAGAAGAACCTTCAATTAACCATTTAAAGTACTATAAAATAAGGTAAGACTTTTACTTGAGAAATATTGGGTACACTTGTAGGATTAAAGTTCTCGCAATCATCAGGATTTATTGGCACACAAACACAACCTTAACATATGAAGTAATGGATGACTACAAGTTAGTGAAATGGTCCTTAATATGTGCTAGTTTGCAAATTGATTGGTAGAAAATAAGGTTACAAATAGATCTACATAAAAAATTATGAGGACAATCTACTATAATCATCAAAATAGATGAAAAGTGCAAAGGAAAGAGCCGAGCTACATCTCTAGAGCCTAAAAAAAACACATGCAAGAAACATAAAAAAAGAACAAACCAATTTTTGGATGAATACAAAATGGTGCCTTCAGTAAGTGATTCATATGCTTTCACACCTGACAGGACATTAAGAAGATTTTAGTCTTCCTATGTGAAATTAACTACTTAAAGAAAAAACCCAAAGACCAATATTATATACCTCCATGTCTAGCCGAGGGTAGGTATAAGAGAAAAAAAATTCCTCAATGCAATGCCAAAAAATATCAATGTGTGTGTAGGTTTGTATTACTCAAAATATCATTTCACTGCCTAAGGAAAAATACCAAAGTGATGTTTTAAATTTCAATCTTCACATAGGCTCCCTTATTGCTACACATGCATATACAAGCATTATTCGAGCTCTAAACTATTAAAATATTAAGGATTTAATTAGCTAAAAGATGGAAAGTTGTTGTTTAGACATAATCCATCATCCTTTACATATCTTTATTCACTCCTAGCACTTCGGATAAATTTGTGTAAATGAGACAGAAATGCGAATCTTTTATGACAAAGAA
Source organism: Sequoia sempervirens (assembly GCA_007258455.2). Lineage (NCBI taxonomy): Eukaryota > Viridiplantae > Streptophyta > Pinopsida > Cupressales > Cupressaceae > Sequoia > Sequoia sempervirens. The sequence continues at coordinate 67,764,821 of VDFB02168118.1, forward strand.
AATTCTTAAGAGGGGGGAGAGAGAAAAGGGTAGGGGAAAGAGAATGCTTGAATGTATAGAAAATTAAAACATTTTGATCATTATAACAATGAAATGAATCTTAAGTTTGAAGCATTAATATCATTTAGAACATTTATGATCAAGAATGAATGTAAGTAGAGAAATTTTTGCATACCTGCAGATGGTACAAAATTTCATGGTTAAGTGGAAGCCTCCCATCAATAATAAGATCCAAATATCTATGTATCTATCTCAATCGAGCCTCTAAAGCCTTCAGAGCTGTCAATTTTTCCACTAACCTGTTATGCACAAAAGTCAAATTTTAGAGTTATGTCACCACTAAAAAAAGAAGAAACAGAGCTTTGAAACCAAATCCACACACAACACAATGTGGTATTCATACAAAGCCATACAAACAAACTAAACTCAGAAAATTAAAATGGAAACAACTTCAAATTATGATGCACAACATGGATTTAGGGTATAAAGAATCATTTTTCTGCCACCATAGTGAAAAGTTAACACTTTCTTTCATCTTTGCATATTGGTTTAATGCTTCAAGCGATGCATTTCTTATATTGAAAAGTGCATTACCTTATTGAGTTTCTCTTTGTTTCGAGAATAGTTTAATATTCTCTACTTAATAGGGCCAACCACGTGATGGTGGAAGCTCATTTGGCCCCTCCCCCTCACATCACTCTCAATTCCCCATACCCAATCATATAACATTAATCATTCATTCATCCATTAATAACATATAACATTCATCCATTCATCCATTAATAACATATAACATTCATTCATTAACATAAAACATTCATTAATTAACATATTCACATTCATTCATTAACATATAATATTCATTCTTTTAGTTTTTACATATTATCAAAATTATGGTTGTCATGATATGATTACAATCACTTTTTTTTTTGTTTCTTTTTTAAAGCTAAAAATATATAAAGTGGAGTATCATTTTCTAAATCATCTGTCCCCCCTTTAGTTGTTCTTTCCTCTGCTCGTGATCTTAATGTATGCCTAGTCGTCTGCTCACGACGTGGATGCCGCTGCAAGGGGGGTCTGCTGCAATAACAATGAAATGTTAAATTGATATGTTTTATTATTATTGTTACAAGTATTTCATTAAATAAAAGAACATTAGAGTGGTTCTCTTTACCTGATGGGTCCACATCATGTTCATGAACTTCTATTATAGACTCATCCTCAACATGCTAAACACCCTCTAAATTCTAATTTGCAATTGAAACACGAAAGGTTACATTAATTAATACACCAATTGAAATTAAATATGTTTAAAAGAACATTAGAGTGGTCCTATTTACCTGATGGGGCCACATCATGTTCCTGATCTTCTCTAGCCTAATCATGCTCAACATGTTGATCACGCTCTATGTGCTCTAAAGTTGAAACACAAAAGGTTACATTAATTAATACACCAATTGCAATTAAATATGTTTAAAAAAACTTTAGAGTGGTCCTCTTTACTTGATGGGGCCACATCATGTTCCTAATCTTCTCTAGCCTGATCATGCTCAACATGTTGATCATGCTCTACATGCTCTAAAGTATCGGGATGCACACCATGACCTTCATCTGCTGTTGTGCTCCACCCTCACCAAGTTGCATTCCAATGTCATGTGCAGTATTATCATTGCTTGAATGTTTAAAAAAATAGGCATGTAATTAATTTATGGTGGAAATTAATATTGAATAGATTGCACAAGTATTCAATTTTAAATAAACTTTATTGAGTTTATTTACCTGTGTGTCAGATGCAGTGGAAGATTGTGTTTGCCAGTCAAGACTCTTAGGAATTCAAGCCACGGCTCCATAGCCTTGCTGGAAGGAAATCTTCAGGTCCTCTTCTGTGGGAACTCTGTTGAATTCAGAGCCCTACATTTTGCATAAGATCATGAATTTTGCTTCTATGGTGTGATAAAACCAAAATTGTTTTCAATTTATTATTTGGATACAATATTTCATTTATTGATACTTACAATTTGTCCGACTAATTTCATATAACCACCAGAGCCAAGTTTGTGTTGCCCGTGTTTTTCTAGTCTTCCTTTGTTGCCTTCGATGTGTCGAGTAGCCTATGAAAAGTTTGAAATATGTTAGATTGTGTAAAAATGAAAGAGTAATCAGTATATAATTACATTGTTGATAGTATCACATACCTTCCTTGGCCCGGTGGTGTCTTTCCTTTTTTCTTTTTATCCTTCTCCTTTCCATCCGACACCAGGTCCTTCCACTCCCTCTCTGGAATCATGGGGGGACGCTCATACTTTTTGTTCTTCTCTAAATGTGACCTATATTGGTCCCTCACATACTTTAGATAGGTACCAGCTTTCTTAAGGACCTTGATTCAGTTGAATATTTTATCACCAAACAATACAACTAAACGGTTAAAGATCTCATTTTTTAAATCTTGATTTTGGGTATTCCACCGTGTATGTATGGTGGGCCCGAAGAGATCCAATGTAATATCACTTAGATGTTTATAAAAATCATCATTTCCTGTAAAATGATCATGGGATCAATAGTTTAAAAAGAGTGATCAATAAGTAAATTTCAATTGGATTATATATAATAATAATTAAAACATTTTAAAGTACCTGGGACCTTCTCTATCTTTATGGGAACGAAATCCTTGGTCACCACAAATGTGACCGGAAATGTTCCCGTACTAGTAATATGGGAAGATCCAGGAAATGTTGCTAAAATATCACTAGTACTAGTGGCCTTTGCATCCCTAGGTACATGTCCTGACGCATGTTCTGGCATGTATTCGCTGCTAGAGGGTGCACTAACGGATGCCTGCATGGTATGTGTTGCCGACATTTCAGATGACAATAGAGGCACAAATGATGTGGTTAGATGATGTGATGTATGCACATGAAGATTATGATGGACACTTGTACCAACCCCTACTCCTCGGGCAACACTTGCAGTACCCTGATCATGGCCAGGAGTATCATGAGGACACAAAAAATCCTGTAAAAACAACACATGTTTTAGTTCATGACATAAAAGAGTACAAAATATAAAACCATGAATGAACTTATGTTATAATTAAAGACCTCATGATAGCTTACTTGCAAGTTTTGTGATCTGTTAGTCAATATTTTAACCCTCTCTCTTATCTCATCTGTTTGAGGCACTATGAATAACAACTTAAGGATTTCTTTATTGCATTTTTTTTGGGTCTTCCTTATCATATTGAGAGGGTTTGTTGAAGAAGTGATCTCATCATCACATAATATTGACTGCACCTCCCTATGGATGCTCTCGTCTACTATTGGTGCCTTTCCCTAATCAGTTGACTGCAACAAGAATATTAAAAACATTATCGAAATTAACCCAATAAACTTATGAAAAAAACATAATAATAAAACATTTTGCTTGTATCTAATTTGTACAATTACAATGAGGTAAACCTTTCGAGTAGAAGCACCTGAAGATACATCACGATTTGTGCTTTGGGCCGGATCCTTCTCCGTATGATCAATGTGCCATTGTGACAAAAATTAAATATAAAAAAACATTACTGAAATGAAACCAATAGACTTACGAAAAAAAACATAAGAATAAAATGGTATATTGGAGTCATTAATTGGAGGTTGGGTAAAATGGTACATAGTACGTACCACTCCCATAGTAACTGTGTTTGTAACTAAGAAATTTAAATTGTAATCGATTAGCAACTCTTCCCTTGCAGTTATTGATTTTATCGCACATACAAATACACGGTTTCCCTCGCGCCTAAAATATGCAATTGGGTTGCTTATTTGTTGACCCAGGTCATGTACTATTTATAAACCCTGCAATATTCCCTGATGCTTTTGGCCTTCCATCAATGTACATAGCCACTCCTTTATTTTGATCCTTATCTTGTAGTTGTATATAATTTGCTGATAGTGCATACCTATGCATACTTCATGTATATCGAACAAGTTGCATCCAATCTTTGTAACTGTAACAGGGTCTGACATACTCCATCAATTCAGTAACTTTTTCGTAATAGACCTTTATGTTGTCCATAAAAAATAGGCCCAAACCATGTAATGATGATGGTGCTATGCGATATATCCTCTCGTTGACACAAAAATTAGTGTTTATTGGAGGAAGTTCATTGGGTACCCATTGTTTCCATAGATTTTTGTACCTCAAGGGAACCTCGACGTCACCTATGCTATCATCATCATAAGAACATGACCCCCCTTCAGCAAGAAAAAATTCCATGCATTTACAAAATTTTCTTCTAATCTTTTGACCTCTAGTTGATCTCCCTCTTTTAGACATACTACATGTCTCGCTTTCCTCTTCTCGTCCTGAATTTCCCTCGCTCGAGGAAGACAGATTTGAAAAATACCTATTTGGTGGTACCTGCACTCATAAGGATGTTGGAAGAAGTTCTTTCATTGTGAAGTGATCCCAAGGTGACATTATGATTAATCTATTGATGTGACCATGAGAATGATGATGAAGTGAGAGCCGAATTAATGGAAGAATTCAAGAGCATCACTCCTAAGGAGGGGATAAAATTGGTAAATCAAGTTGGTGTCTTGATTTTTCCTGAGTGGGACATTACAGATGCTGTAGCTTTTAACGCTATTATGAAGTCCAAATATCCCTTGCAAGATTTTGAAGAAGAGGTCAAAGCAGCATTGTAAGATTCTACCTTTTGTGAAGAATATGAGACCTTGGCAATTTGGGCTTTGGCCCCTCAAGGGAGAAAGCCAAATGTTATTGATATTAACCCAAATTTAAGATGAGGGTTGATAATAAAGAGAACTTCAGAGACCTCAACCACAGAGGCCACTAATTTGACTGTAAATGTGGCCAAATTGGCCCAAAAGACTGTTGAAAGAGAGGAGGTTGAAAATAAAAGCCTAATGGAGAAGTAAAATTTCATAATTGGGGAATATAAAAAGATGCAACAAAGGAATGTTGAGTTGGAGACTGAGGTGGATAGATTAAAGTACAAGCAGATTGGGGAGACATCAAGTGCTCCAAGGATCAGAACATCTCCTTCCACATCAGGGTCAGTACCTCCTGCATCTCCCATTGTTTCTACACTATGGTCCCCCAGCCAAAATCCTTCCCTCAACCCTACTTGGGAGCTAATTGATGAAGAAATAGAATGCTCTGTTGATCCTACAAAGATGCAGCTTATGCACAAAAATTGCAGAGTTACAGGCATCCTTGAAGGTAAGTGAGGAGGGAGTACTTTTAAAGCAAAGGGAGGTTGTTAATATTGTATTGAAGCATTTGAATGAGAAAGTTGATGATAGATTGTCATCTATGTATTCTTTATATTCTTTATTATTAGAAGCTATAAAGAATATTGATATTGATCAGGAGGTAGTAGTACCATTAATTGAAAATTTGATCCCTAGGGCCAATGATTTAGACATAATGCATAAAGCCTCAAGGTTTGATATAAATAATAGGCCCAAGTCATTAAAGCCTACTCAGGTGTTAGTTAAGTCATTGCAAGGTTTTCAAACCTTACCAAATGACTTGAGTAGGAAGATCAAAGAGTTGGTGAAGAACTTTGATGATTGGAGCAACACATTGTTACCTGGCATAATTCATGAGCAGGGAAATATCAGGTCACTCCAACAGTGGCAGGATCGGGAAATCAACGATCAAATTAGATTAATTTGTGATGACTCAGATTATGATTTGTTGGTGAGCTATATGGAAAAAATCATTCGCACCAACTCATTCTTGGAGTCTTTTGAAAGAGAAGAAAATCAGGTGGTAGTTAAGTACAAACCTTATAGTGTCAAGGTGAATGAGGTGATCAATTTTGATTGGCCAACTAATGAAGAGTACCAGAAATGGGTAAATGTATATTTAACTAAGGAAGAGTGAAAAGGAGTAGACTACTAACGGTTGACAAATCGACTGTTGCAGTTACAACAGATTCCAGTTTTGTTTTTTGGTGACAGTCTAGGCACAAAATTCTTGAATTTTTTTGTTGCTGCATCAACCATTCTCAGCGGGCACGATGAACAAGAAGATTCTCTGGGGAGATTTTTGTTGTAACAAATTTTTGGAATATCACAAGGCGGTCCAATTGGCTGGTGACACGTGTGCTTTCTGGCCCGATGCCTATTTGCTCCTTCTTTTTCTATAAGAAGGATTTCAAGGCTAGAAGTACAGGTTAACAAGTTAGCTATTTTTGGTCAAGTCTAGATGAAGTTGTAGAGAAAATTGTAAAGTCTGATGGTTTTAGGGAAAATGCAATTTAGGTTTTGAGTCATTCTATAGGAGGTTTTGAATTCATGGGGATTTGATGTTTTATGACAGTACTAGCATTTGAATTGATATAATTAATTTGAACTCATGTCTCTCCATTGTACAAGCATATCTAAATTTTGAATAAAATTATCAAAGGTTGTTTCGTTCATCTCACTGTTGTGGTGTGTATGATTCTTGTTTTAACTTTAATTCAAGGAATTAATTAAAATGCTTGAATAGTATTGTAGGTGGATATGTTATGTATAAGGATTTGGTAAGTAGTATTGGGTTAGAATACATATTGATGAGATTGTAAAGCAATGTTATCAAGGATCTTATATGATATGTGCTAAATCTGTCATAAACCCTTAGATGCTTATAAATTTGACTCCTCCAATGGATATATGGCATTGATCTAAGTTGTACGTATTTGTATGGTTAATTATTTGTTTTCCTTTACCTAGAGCTTGTTACAAATTGTAAATCAATGACTATCTTATACTGTGAAATGTTGTTGTAGTTATCTCATGCTCCAAATAGTTGATATTATTGATAAACAGGTAATTCTATTCGATATTATCCTATTATGTTGAGCTATTAAATGAGATTATCTGTTGTTGTTAATGTTGTTTATGATGATGGTGCAAAGGTTGTAAACGCATTAAGGGATCACCCTCCCAGGTCTTGTAGAGCCCAAAGTGTAGGAGGTCTTTAAAATCCTTGTCAATTGGTCCAGGTCCTTCGAGTTTCCCTTTATTGGAATTGGCAATTCCATAGGTAGATTAGAAGATCAACCTGCTTACCATAAAAAAAAACCAACACCTTGCATATGTTTGTGATGGAGGTATTAAAGAAGAATTGTATGCCTCTATTTCCATTCATTAGATCTACCTTAGCCTAGCATATAATTGGGCTAAATCTACAATTGCTTCAAACTCATGCGATGAAGGCTATGTGTGATGAAATCCTAGACCTCAACCAAGACGTGGGTAGATTATGGGAGTTTTTCCAAGATTTGAGGCTGGTCGATAAAAATGTGAAATACTAAGCTATTTTATTTTTTATGTCTTATCTTATACCATTTTACGAGAATGGAGGTGCCAATGTATGAGAAGATCTTAAATAGGCATGAAAATTGCAGTTTAAAGAGAATGGGGGTGCCAAACTTATAGTACTCATTTCCCCTTGGTCGTCAATTTTCCCTGAGTTCCCTCAACCTCGTCCTCGGCGTTGGTATTGACCTTTTTTTCACTCTTCCAAACTCTTCCTCAACGCTGATATTGACCTTGTTTTCGCTCCTCCAAACTCTTCGTTGGCACTAGTATTGACCTTGTTTTAACTCCAAACTCTTCCTCGGTGCGAGCTTTGACCTTGTTTTCACTACTCCAAACTCTTCCTCGGCGCCGGTATTGACCTTTCACTTCTCCAATTTGACGAGCTACAACCTGGTTTCGTTAGGTTTTACAGTATATTAATTAAATTGAAAATTTTGGTGCCATTTAGCTAGGTTTTAATATTCTACAATATAGTTAAGTATATATTAGCTATATTTTACTTAATAAATAATATAATTATTTAACTTATTATAATTATATATTATATTCTTTAACAAAATTATTAAATACGTATAAAATTATTATAATTAATAATTAATAATAAATATATTTTTATATAATACAAAATATAATTAATATATATTATATTTAATAGAATAGTAATATATATTAATATGAGAGAGAGAAACTAAATTTTGATTGGTTATTTCATGTCAACAATCCAAGGATGGCATGTGTCCTTGGGGAGTTATGCTTAAGGTAGCATTCCATTTGATTAAAGATATGATAATTCTCCTTTAAGACCTCTTCAATGTACCCATTGCACACTTAAGGAGACAAAGATAAATATAGGGAAGAAAATATAGAGAGAGAGGGAGATAATGACAAACATACAAATAGAAAGGGAGACAAAGAGATAGAGAGAGAGAGATAAAGAGATAAGGATGAATAGATAGAGATATAGGGAGGGTGATTGATATATCTTTCCCTATCGCTCTCTATATCTCTATATCTCCCACTATCTATGTCACTCCCTCTTCACCCCTCTATCTATTGAGTTAGGTCTCTCCTCTCCCTGATTTCTCTCATTCACTCCACTCCATCCCCTCCATCTCTCTCCTACTCTATATCTCTATCTCTATTCTCTTTATCTCCCTCTCACTCCTCACTCTATCTCTTTCTATCTATACCCTTTCTCCCTCCCTCTTCCTCTATCTCCCCCTCTATCTTCACTATCTCCTCCCTTTCCCCCCTATCCATCGACTTCCTATCTCCACCTCTCTTCCTTTATCTTCCCATATATCTCCATCTCTCTTTCTCTTCCCATATATCTCTATCTCTCTCTCTTTCTCTTCCCATCTATCTCTAGCTCCCCATATATTAAATAAAAATCCATGCAAGCATACAATAGTATATGTTGGTAAAACTATAATAGTGTTTTATTAAACTATAAGTAACACTTATCTTTCTAATGTCAAGCCTTCTTATAAAAATAGTGTTTTATTAAACTATAAGTAGATTATTGTCAC
>VDFB02168118.1:67774759-68030127 GCA_007258455.2 Sequoia sempervirens
TGATGGAACTTCAAAGTTTTGTTCTTTGTGTTCTATTTTATCCTACCTTGTGTCTTTGGTCATCTATATGGTGTTTGGGAAAATCCTGTTGGGGTTTACCTTCATCTTCATGTTTTTACCTTCATCTTCATGTAAAACCCTAGTGTTCATCTTACACCTTGGATGGGATCTATTTGGCCATTTTTTTAGGAAATGACTTAAGCCCCATCGCTTCGTCTAGGCTGGGCCCCCTTTTGTTTTATCGTTTTATTTCCTTCACTTGAATTTATTTTTCCTAAGTCTTTTGTTGGTCCTGTATTCCCTCATTAAAACAACTTATGTCATTATTTTTTGTTGGCCTAGTGATGTCCCGTATTCCTTTAATAAATGTTTTTATTTTGCAGAGGGACAAGTTCACATGGCCGTAGATCAATCATCGTGTGATCTCAGCCGTTCCCCGTCATCCCGCGATGACCCCACAACACTATCTTTGTTGATCGCGATATCATGGGCAAGCGCCACGTGTCTCATCCGGTGAAGCCAAAGGAATGATAAATACTTTGATGTGTCTTTAATACATTATGCCATTGGTTACTAAAGCAGTTATAAGATGCACATGTTTTAAATCAACGAAGATGTTATAATCTCGGTAGAAAGGTGCTCGATGGTTAATAACAAGGATGGCGACTATGTTGAACGCACATGATTTCCAATGGTTGAGATCCACGATTGTCCACCATCGCGTGATCAAAATTTGCGAGGTCTTTATTGATTGTGATATTGTGGGCGGGTGCCACGTGGATCTCCTTGGAAATGAGTAGTATGGTGGGTCCCTTATTGCCATGATGGAGACTATGTCAGTTTGCTTTGAAGGTAGTCGTCCGATGATCTGACCAAGGTGAAGGATCAACGACTAATATTTGAATCTGCATCAAATGAGATTACAAGGTTCTATAAGAAGGATTTCAAGGCCAAAAGTACGAGTTAGCAAGTGAGACATTTTTTGGTCGAGTCTAGATGAAGTGCAGAGAAATTTGTAAAGATTGATGGTTTTAAGGAAAATGCAATTTAGGTTTTGAGTCATTCTGTAGTAGGTTTTGAATTCATGTGGATTTGATTTTTTATGACAATACTAGCATTTGAATTGAAATGATTAATTCAAACTCATGTCTCTCCATTGTACATGCATATCTAAATTTTGAATAAGATGATCAAGGGTTATCTCGTTCTTCTCACTATTGTGGTGTGTATGATTCTTGTTTAGCTTTAATTCAAGGAATTAATTAAAATGCTTAAATGGGGATTGTAGGTTGATATATTTTGTATGAGGATTTGACAAGTAGTATTGGGTTAGGATACATGTTGAGGAGATTGTAAAGCAATATTCTCAAGGATCTTATATGTTATGTGTTAAATTTGTCATAAACCCTTAAATGCTTATGAATTTGACTCCCCCAATAGATATATGGCACTGATCTGAGTTGTACTAATTCTTATGGTTTAGTATTTGTTTGTCTTTACCTAGAGCTTGCTACAAATTGCAAATCAATGACTATCTTATACTGTGAAAATGTGTTCTAGTTATCTCATGCTCCAAATAGTTGATATTATTGATGAACAACCAATTCTATTCGGTATTATCCTATTATGTTGAGCTATTTAAATGAGATTATCTGTTGTTGTTAATGTCGTTTATGATAATGGTGTAGAGGTTGTAAATGCATTAAGGGGTCACCCTCCCGGGTCTTGCAGAGCCCAAAGTGTAGGAGGTATTTAAAATCCTCATCAGTTGGTATAGGTCCTTTGAGCTACCCTTGATTAGAATTGGCAATTCCATAGGTAAATTAGAAGACCAACCTGGTTACAGTAAAAACAACCAATAGGTAGAGGGGAGAGAGATAGAGGGATTTAGTGAGAGAGAGAGGGAGGGAGTGGGAGAGAGATAGAGGGTAGAGGGTTAAGGGTAAAGGGGAGGGATATAAGAGTGGAGTGAGAGAGAGAGACTTGAGAGGATAGGGGTAGGAGGGTGAGACTTGAGAGAGAGAGGGAGGGAGGGAGGGTGGGTGGGAGAGAGATAGAGGGTAGAGGGTTTAAGGGTTTAGATTTTAAGGGTTAATGGTTTAGGGTTAAAGGTAGAGAGGGAGAGATAGAGAGTGAGTGGGGAGAGAGAGACCCTAAGAGGGAGAGGGGGGGAGGGAGAGTCTTGAGAGAGAGAGGAGGTGGGAGAGAGATAGAGGGTAGAGGGTTTAAGGGCTTAGATTTTGGGTTAAGGGTTTAGGGTTTAGGGTTAAGGTAGAGGGAGAGAGATAGAGGGAGTGAGTGAGAGAGAGAGACCTGAGGGAGGGAGAGGGGTAGGAGGGAGGTCTTGAGAGGAGAGGGAGGGACTAGGAGAGAGATAGAGGGTAGAGGATTTAAGGATTTAAGGGTTAAGGGTAGAGGGCTAAGGGTAGAGTGGAGAGAGAGAGATAGAGAGAGAGAGAATTAGGAGGGGGAAGGGAGAGGGGAAGAGGGGAGGAGGGGAGAGATAGAGACCTAAGAGAGGGAGTGGTGCTAGGATGGAGAGACTTTAGAGAGAGAGAGGGAGGGAGTGGGAGATAAATAGAGGGAGAAAGGGTTAAGGGTAGAGGGAGGGTTAAAGTGTTTAGGGTTTAAGGGTTTAGGGTTTAAGGGTAGAGGGGAGACACATAGGAGTGAGTGAGAGATAGAGAGAGATCTAAGAGAGGGAGAGAGGGTAGGAGGGAGAGAATTGAGAGAGATAGAGGATAGAGGGTAGAGGGTTTAAGGGTTAAGGGTTTAGGGTTTAGGGTTTAGGGTTATGGGTAGAGGGGAGAGTGATAGAGGGATTTAGTGAGAGAGAGAGGGAGGGAGTGGGCGAGTGATAGAGGGTAAAGGGTAGAAGGTAGAGGGTTAAGGGTAGGGGGAAAGATAGGGTGAGTGTGAAGGAGACTGGAGAGGTGGGAGGGTGAGACTTGATATAGAGAGGGAGGGAGGAGAGAGTGGGAGAGAGATATATGGTAGAGGGTTTAAGGGTTTAGAGTTTAAGGGTTAAGGGTTTAAGGTTTAGGGTTAAGGGTAGATGGGAGAGATAGAGAGAGTGAGTGAGAGAGAGACGAGGAGAGGAAGAGGGGTAGGAGGGGAGAGTCTTGAGAGAGAGAGAGGTAGAGGGTAGAGGGTAGAGGGTATAAGGGTTAAGAGTTTAGGGTTTAGGGTTATGTGTAGAGGGGAGAGAGATAGAGGGATTCAGTGAGAGAGGGAGGGAGTGGGAGAGAGATAGAGGGTTAAGGGTTAATGGTAGTGTTGGTTGTTTTTATTGTAACCATGTTGGTCTTCTAATCTACCTATGGAATTTTCAATTCCAATCAAGGGAAACTTGAAGGACCTAGACCAATTGAAGAGGATTTTAAAGACCTCCTACACTTTGGGCTCTGCAAGACCCGAGAGGGCGATCCCTTAATGTGTTTACAACCTCTGCACCATTATCGTAAAAAATATTAACAACAATAGATAATCTCATTTAATAGCTCAACATAATAGGATAATACTAAATAGAATTGGTTGTTCATCAGTAATATCAACTATTTGGAGAATGAGATAACTACAACACATTCCATAGAGTAAAATAGTCATTTATTTGCAATTTGTAGCAATCGCTAGGTAAAGACAAACAAAATATTGAACCATATAAATTAGTACAACTTAGATCAGTGCCATATATCTATTAAGGGAGTCAAATTCATAAACATCTAAGGGTTTATGACAGATTTAACACATAACATATAAGATCCTTGAGAACATTGCTTTACAATTTCATCAACATGTATTCTAACCCAATACTACTTATCAAATCCTTATATAGAACATATCCACCTACAACAGTGAGATGAACGAGACAACCCTTGATTATCTTATTCAAAATTCAGATATGCATGTACAATGGAGAGACATGAGTTTGGATTAATCATTTCAATTCAAATGCCAGTACTATCATAAAACATCAAATCCCCATGAATTCAAAACCTACTACATAATGACTCAAAACCTAAATTGCATTTTCCTTAAAACCATCGAACTTTACAATTTTCTCTACAACTCTACCTAGACTCGACCAAAAAATATCTAACTTGCTAACCCATACTTTTGGCCTTGAAATCCTTCTTATAGAAACAAAGGAGCAAACAAGCATCGGGCCAAAAAGCACACACATCACCAACCAATTGGACCGCATTGTGACATTCCAAAATTTTTTACAACAAAAATTTCCTGGAGAATCCTCTTGTTCATCATGCCCACTAAGAATGATTGATGCAGCAACAAAGCTTCAATAATTCCATGCCAAGACTGCCACCACAAACAAAACTGTAATCTGTTGTAACTGCAACAGCTGACTTGTCAACCGTTAACAGCCTACTCTTTTTTACTCCTCCTAAGTTAAATATACATTTACCCATTTTTGGTATTCCTCATCAGTTGGCCAATTAAAATTGATTGCCTCATTTACCTTGTCACTATAAGGTGTATACTTAACTGCCACCTGATTCACTTCTCTTTCAAAAGATTCAAAGAATGAACTAGTGCTAATAATTTTATCCATACAACTCACCAATAAATCATAATCTGAATCATCACAAATTAATCTAATTTGACAATTGATGACTTTATTTTCCTGATCCTGCCATTGTTGGAGTGACCTGATATTTCCCCGCTCATCAATTATGTCAGGTAGCAATGTGTCGCTCCAATCATCAAAGTTCTTCACCAATTCTTTGATCTTCCTACTCAAGTCATTTAGTAAGGTCTGAAAACCTTGTAATGACTTAACTAATACCTGAGTAGGCCTTAATGATTTGGGCCTATTATTTACATCAAACCTTGAAGCTTTATACATGATGTCAAGATCATTGGCCCTAGGGATCCATCTTTCAATTAATGGTACTACAACCTCCTGATCCCTATCAATATTCTTTATTGCACTTAATAATAAAGAATATAAAGAATGAAAAGATGACAATCTGTCATCAAATTTTTCATTTAAATGTCTCAATACAACATTTACAACCTCCCTTTGATTTAAGAATATTCCCTCCTCACTCACCTTCAAGGATGCTTGTAACACTGAAATCTTATGCATTAGCTGCTTCTTCGAAGGATCAACAGAGTATTCCATTTCTTCATTAATTAGCTCTAAAGGAGTTTGACTAGGAGACCTTGGTGTAGACACAATAGGGGAAGTAGGAGGCACTAACCTTGATGTGGAAGGAAATGTTATGATCCCTGGAGCACTTGATGTCTCCCTAATCTGCTTGTTCTTTAACCTGTCCACCTCAGTCTACAACTCAACATTCCTTTGTTGCATCTTGCTATATTCCTCAATTATGGCATTGTACTTCTCCATTAAGCTTTTATTTTCAACCTCCTCTCTTTTAACAGTCTTTTAGGCCAATTTGGCCACATTTATAGTCAAATTAGTAGCCTCTGTGGTTGAGGTCTCTAAAGCTCTCTTTATCATCAACCCTCCTCTTAGATTTGGGTTAATATCAGTAACATTTGACTTTCTCCCTTGAGGGGCCAAAGCCCAAATTGCTAAAGTTTCATACTCTTCACTGAAGGCAGAATCTTGCAATGCTGCCTTGACCTCTTCTTCAGATTCTTGTAAGGGGTGCTTGGACTTCATAATAGCATTGAAAGCTATAGCATCTGCAATGTCCCATTAAGGTAAAATCAAGACACCAGCTTGATTTACTAATTTTCTCCCCTCCTTAGGAGTGATGTTCTTGAACTCTTCCATTAGTTCAACTTTCACTTCATCATCATTCTCCTAGTCTGACCTATCAGGTCTCAATTCTATTCTCCTTTTTCATTTATCTTGATATTCTTCCAATTTCATTCTCCATACTAGTTGCAAGAAGACCAGAGTTTTTACAAATGCATTTTCATCTAGAAACTCTTTACATGCCTCCATTCTTGCATCTTGTACACATTTTCCTTTCATATCCAGATCAGAGAGAACCAATTCAGCTAGCCTAGGAGGGGAAGGCATACCCATCTGCATGTCCTGGTCAGTGACAACAATCTCATCCACCAAATCCTCTTGTGATTGTTCAATTCTTTGCCTTTTAGGGCTTGGCTCTGATGATGGTGGTGAGGGACTATTTTTAGGTGATGTATCCAAGTCAATAATCTTGATTGCTCCAGGCGTTTTGAACTTTGGACCTTTTTGTGTAGGAAATTTCATTATTTGCTTTCCCTTTCTATCCTTTTCTTCTTCATCACTACTATCATTTCTCTTCTTTTTGTAAATAGTCCATATTTCTATAGGTTGGTAAGCTGGCCTCACTTCAATAGGCCTGGCATCTTGCTCTTGTATGTCCAAATCTGACTCCAAGTTTATCTTTTTGGTCATCAAGGTTCCCATGATTTATTTGAAGTTGCCCATCAAGAAGTCAATTTTCTTATGATATGGACTGAAATCCATCAATGGATCATACTTTGGATCCATTTTGTGCACAATAGCCAATAGCTTGTCATAAGCTATCCACTTCTCCTTGTTCAACTCCTGCCTATTTAGGTCAAATTCATTTCTAATCAAGTCTTCAAGGAAGTTGAGCTCATGCACAAACTTACCACCTTTTATCCTTTTTATGAAAAGAGAAAATAATCCCTTAGGATCATGCTATCGCTTGGGGCCACACCTCAAATGGTATTCCTCAAAAAAATTCCCAAAATGTATCCAGCCTCCCTTTGAAAAAACAAAATTTGACACCACAGTGTAATCTGAGAAGAATGTTCCTTTACCTTTCCCAGTAAGGTTGTCCTCATGGATACAACTAATCTACCACATGAATTTTGCAAACCCCACTCTTGGTGGCACATTTTACGACAATATATGAGGGGTCCCCTGAAAACCATACACCCTCAAGACAGTGTTGACTGGGTATGGAATGATATCACCCCAGTTATGGAAAACCTTCAATTTTGGCTTCCTCCCCTTTGGTATGAGGAAATCATGCAACTCCTCAGGAATCTTGGGTACATTTACCATTAGCCTGGCTCTCAATCTAGAAGCAAAACAATTGTCAAAATGCACATAATTGGTGTTTTCCCTATTACATGATAAATTTGCAGTCCATACCTGCACTGACAATCTTTCTCCATCAATCCACTGCCTTAACTCCATCTTCTCAGAGAAGAATTCAACATTCTTGTACAAGAACATATACATTAACATGGAATACTATAAGAATGGAGTGATTGTATTATTTTTTTGCAACTTTGACAGCCCTTCATGTATCTATTCGGCCAATAAAGAAGCAAACTCATAAATTACTGAGAAATTAGGGTGTTGTATTTGCACCCCCATAAACATGTAAGCAATTGAAATCACCATGTTGGGGTGAAAACCCAAAATTTGGCACAATGAGTAAAAGGTAGCCAAGAAATTCTTTGCAAAGCAATTCAGTCAGAAAGGTTCTTGGTCATTAGGGCTAATATGGGATTTTGAACCTCCTACCCTAGCCAAATGAGGTGGGGGAAACTTAGCTCTGAAAAGTGATTTCGACCTCCCATATTCCTGCTTCATCTCTTCAAGATCAATAGGAACCAAGAATGTACTAGGCTCACTTAGATCAAAAACCTGTCGGAATTCCTCTTTGTTGATGCTTAACAGAACCTTTCCATCATTATCTCGAATCACCCATGTGACAGGGTCATATCATGCAGCCACTGCCCTAAGCAAGTCTATATTAGGGAACACATTCGGTACCACTAACTTCCCCATATCATACATCCAACCATTAGAAAAGGGGTGGGGAAAATTCCTCTATCCAAACCACAATTTGAACATCTCTAGACCAGTAAGAGGAACCCTAGCATCAACTATGTTAGAACAATTATATACTAATCCCTCCTCTAGAGTTTTTCCTCACATCAAAACCAACCCCTTCTTCCTATCATTTTTCGACAAGGGAAATTGATCCAAGAAATCATCATATAAGTTTCTACTTAAATAATCAATCTAGCCAGAGTGTTGCTTTGTCGGTGCCATCCTGAGTAAACTAGGGCTTCCTTGCTATTTCAAACTTTAAACAAACTAGGGCTTAACAAAATATGAAAGTATAGAACAAAACCTTGCAATTTCCCACAATTCAATTAACTTATAGCCCTAAAACAACTATTGACAAGCCCTACGACAAGCACACAACAAATTTCCCCCAAATTCAAATTCAGAATAACCAGGAGATACAAAAATGAACTCACAGCTTTACGCTTGCAGAAACCCAAATTCTTATTGTAACAATTTGTAACTTCATCCTTGGCTCTGCAACTACTCCACAAAGATGTTTTGAATGCTTTATGATACCAAAAGCAGAAGAAAAATTGCTTTATTTTGATCAAACCCTAGTAGTAGATATCATGTCCGCCATTAAAGCTTACTCGCGTGTTGTACAAATGGCTCCAGTCGCATTTGATGTAGATTCAAATATTGGCCATTAATCTTTCACCTTGGTCAGATCATCAAATGGCTGCCTTCAAATCAAACTAACATAATCTCCATCGTGGAAACAAGGGGCCCACAATACCATGCGTCGCCAACAAAATCCACGTGGTGCTCGCCCTCGATATCGCCCTCGATAAAAACCTTGCAACTTTTCATCACGCGATGGCGGGAAACCGTGGATCTTCAACCATCGGCAATCCAGTTCATCCAACACAGTCGCCAGCTTTATCTTTAACCATTGAGAACCTTTCCTACCAAGATTATAACATCTACGTTGATTTGAAGCACATGCATCTCATAAACACTTTAGTAACCCACTGTATAATGTATTAAAATCAAATAATGCATCAAAGTATTTTATCATCCCTTCAGAATCACTGGACGAGACACGTGGCACTTTCCCGTGATATCACGATCAACCAAGATAGTATGGTGGGGTCATTGTGGGATGGTGGGGAATGACTGAGATCAAACGATGATTGATCAACGATCATGCGAACTTGTCCCTCTGCAAAATAAAAAAAATTATTAAAGGAATAAGGGGACATCACTAGGCCAACGACAAACAATGACATAAGTGGTCACTTAAATGAGGGAGCATGAGACCATCCAAGACTTAGGAGAATAAAATTAAATGAAGGAAATAAAATGATAAAACTAAAGGGGGCCAGACCTAGATGAAGCGATGGGACTTAAGATGTTTTAAAAACCCTCCCAAAAAGTAACAGCCAAATAGATCCTTCCTAAGGCATAAGATAATACTAGGGTTTTACATGAAGACAAAGGTAAAACCCCAACCTTAGGCTTTTCCCAACACCATAGATGACCAGAGATATAAGGCAGGATAAAACTTTGAAGTTCCATCAGGTAGATGGTTAAAAGGGTAGAGGGGAGAGGGATATGAGTGAGAGAGAGAGAGACCTAAGAGAGGGAGAGGGGGTAGGAGGGTGAGACTTGAGAGAGAGAGGGAGCGAGGGAGGGAGTGGGATATAGATAGAGGGTAGAGGGTTTAAGGGTTAAGGGTAGAGGGGAGAGAGATAGAGGGAGTGAGTGAGAGAGAGAGAGACCTGAGAGAGGGAGAGGGGGTAGGAGGGAGAGGGGTAAGGGAGATTCTTGAGAGAGAGAGAGAGAGATGGAGGGAGTGGAAGAGAGATAGAGGATAGAGGGTTTAAGGATTTAAGGGTTAAGGGTAGAGGGCTAAGGGTAGAGTGGAGAGACATAGGAGTGAGTGAGTGAGAGAGAGAGACTTGAGAGAGGTAGAGGGGGTAGGAGGGAGAGACTTGAGAGAGAGAGAGAGAATTAGGAGGGGGAAGGGAGAGGGGAAGAAATAGCCCATTAGGTCTGCACATGGATAACAATTCATAAAATCATATCTCCCATACATATTTTGTTGAAACCTAGGCTTGTACCTCTCATTTCACATGCTTTTCTTCACAAAACTCTTGAGGAAAACATTTGTACCTTCTTTATTTCTCATCCTACGCCCTATTCATGCATCCTACAATTACAATAGTATCCATAGGGCCTCTTACACAAGCTAGAGTAATCACAAAAAGTGTAAGAGCCCCTTTATATCATGTTTGGACTACAAAACCCTCAAAAACAAGGTAATCGGGCTGTATGCAAAGAAATGAAGCTTTCTCACTCAAATAAACTCCTTAAGCCCTCAAATCAGATTCAAATCAAAGATAACACATATCTTCATGACCTAGAATTGATTTCACATCAAAATATCGCTGCATGTGATTGTATAGTGTTGCATAATAGGAAAAATACAAAATTTTTGAAGAAAAACACAGATTTTTGAATGTCAAGAGCTTGTATTTTAAATCCTCAACCATCAACAACCATCACAATGATCACTTTATGCCTTTTAAAGGAATTTACACATCAACCACTGAATAACCACCTCTACAACTGAATTTTTAATCTTTTATGATCACATGAAACATAAAACACACTAATTTCAAGGTTGTTAACATCACTATTGAAATGTTTTAATTTTTTGACCTTTCAAACATTAAAGAGTACATTATTAAATTAATTATGTAATGGCATAAAAATTAAAAAATCATGAATTAATTATGTAACCACATAATTCAAATATAATTCTATCAAGAAATTAATATCAAATAGATAATATAATCGCATAACTCATACATTTCAATGTCATTGATCTTCTTCTTCATCCAACTCTTTGTCTGTATCATTTGATCCAGATTCAACATTGTAAGGATTGGTCATATCATTATCATCGTCATCGATATCAATTTTGATAATTTCATCATCCACACAGATATCATCTTCATAAACATTAACTCCAACATCATCATGATCTAGTTCCTCCTCTTCGACATCTTCGTCAGGGACATCATCAACTAACCGTTGATCCTGATCATCATCTACATCATCTTTTAGTTCTTCGGTATCTTCTTCTTCCACCACATTATAATTTACCGACCTTCCTCTTGGATAATGTCTAACAACAAATGATCAACCTGGTTTACCTAGAACCTCTGAGTAAAATACCTACTCACATTGACGTGGAAGAACATAGGGCTCATTTCCAGCTCGCTCGATCGACTTTGTATTAACCATGGTAAATCCATTATCATGTTCAATAACAATTCTTTCAGGATCATTTTCATTCAATCATATCCTATACCATAGGATGACGAACAAAATTAATCTGAAGAACTTAAAGTCACACTCAATTATATCATCCAAAATCCCATAGTATCGATTTTCTGAGACTTCTAGATGTATATCGCTTCTAGATGAAACATTAGTCACCTGAAAGACTGTAGTTATACCAGAATCACAAGTTTTCTTCATGTCATCTAACATTTTGATTCAAAATTTATGACCATTGCACCAGATAGCCTTGTGGTGTTTCACCTGCAATATGTCAAACATGTAAAAATTATTGCAATATCATCAGTTGATAAACATATTTATTCTTGGCTGAATTTATGCAAAGAAAAAAATCTCAACATATATATACATCAATATAATTGAAAATATTTAAATAATATAGGTGATTAATATATTTATACATACCTTTTTATCTCTTAAACCATATGCTAAATCAATTTCCCTTTGTGTAACATTGGAATCTCCATTATGATGAGCTTCTTTAACCAATGAAGCCACACCTTCCCATGTTAATGTGCGACCAAATTGTTGACATCGTTCAATCCATATCCATCATCCAATCAAGATTGTTTGTGAACGTACAAATGTAGTGCATCCCACTCTCGACCAACTGTACCAAAATAAATTGAAATTCACAAACGACATATAATTAGTTAAATACCACAGTACACACCTTAATTTATAATTCATGTATATTGAAGATTAAAAATTAAATAAGTACAATATACATAAAACCATATGTAAAATGTATTCCAATTAATCTCCATGACCATCTTATAATTATCTCTCACTTTCCTCAATCTACCTTTCCCATTAGGTACTCCCCTTCAAATTTTTAATAGAGTTGAGATCCCAAATGCGATCTACATGGATCTTTGCTGCAAACTTAGGAAGATATTCACTAATGTACACCATGGTTTGGTATACCATATATCCCTCCACCATAGAACCCTCAGGATGTGCTCTTTGTCTAACCAAAGCCTTCAAAAATTTCAAGTGCCTCTCAACCATCCACATTGACCTTGTGTGTAAAGGTCCACACAATTCAATCTCCTCAACTTGGTATATGAGGTAGTGTTCTTGTGCATTGAAAAATGTCGAAGGTAGACACTTTTGCATTTCACACATTAGACGAGAATTTTTCTCTTCCAATAATTTATATCTTCTTTATGGATTTCTTTAGATGACATCCATCTACAAGTGATTCAAGGCACAAATATATTAACGAGATTTAACAAAAATATACAGTATATTACATAACAAGTAAAAAAATGGCAATTATAAGATGTATACAATGAATTGAACAAATATTGCTACTTACCTCATGTATTTTCCAAGATCATATATAACTTGCTTGACATTGTTGTCAAAGTTGTCTAGGAGAGATAGAGGTAGAACGTATTGTAACAATTATAAAATGATCTTTTCATTATTTTTCCAAAAGTAGTAAACACAATACACTAAAAAGTACATGCATTATACAAGTGTATATAATATACCATAATAATTACCTTAATGAAGGTATACCAATCATGCGTTTTCATCCCTGACCCAAATTCACCTTTCTTTGTTATTATATTGTTTATGTTCCCAACAAATCTTGTGGGAAATCGAATTTTCCGTATGACTTCTTTTATAGCATTGCTTTGTTGCTCCGTTAATAACCAAGGAAGGGCACTTATATTAATTTGGTCTCCATCGCTATTTAATTGAGTGACATTTTTTATTGCATGATTGGCTTCCTGAATGTCAATACAAATTTTGACAATTTTTCTTTGTCATGCCTTCCATCCAATATTTTCCAAAACATTTCTGTTATATTCTTTCTGATATGCATTGTATCAAACAAATGCACAATTTGTAGCTACTCATAGTAGGGAAACCTACTAAATTGTATGGGATAACTTTTCAGTCCCTATGGAAGTGAGCCATTAATGCCTTGACGACCTTCATGAAGCATATAAATTAAACAAATTAACAACGACAATCATTGTCAATTACAACATGAGTAAACACAACACAATATAAAAATATAAATTCAAAACATATCATATATGATAGATAAACAATTTGATCCGATGTATAGCCTTGACGATTAATTCTATTATATTCCAACTTCCATATGTAATGTGTCATTCTTTGTGGTTTTGATTTAGTCTCTTCTTTCCCATTGAAAAGATGTTTTTCAATAGTTCGATACTTATGATTTCTATGGAGGAAGTGCCTATACTCGTCAAACACTTGCTTTCCTAAACTTGTTGAAAGACGAGATTTTATCTTTGGACCACAAATTGGACATGCAAATTTTGCCTTTGTTTGAAGACCTACAAGATCATATATAATTGGATTAAATATGTCAATTTTTATAATTATACATAATGAATAGATTATTTTAAGAACATGCATGATATCTACTTCATAAAATTAAATATTGTTAAAGTGTAATCGAACGTTATAACATACCACAAAAATGTGTTAGCCCTGAGGCATCATGAATTTTCCATACAAGCATTGCATGGAATTGAAATTGTCTTTGTCCTATTGGTCTAGAGATGCCATAAATAGTGACGACATTCCATAACTTTAGTAACTCGTCGATAAGAGGCTCGATATATACATTCATATCTTTAACTTGGTACTTACCTAGTTGAATCAACATAAACATTACATAATTATTATAACCATTTAACTGCAATATATATAAATTAATGTACATGACTATTGAATGAAAAAAATATAAGTCATTATGCAACAAATAAGACAAATGAGATGCTACTACGTTAAAAATTCCATGTAAAAATAATTCGAACAATCATTGACAACATTATGTACTCCTTTTATTGATTGACATCCATGGAGGAAATGCTGCTGATTTACAAAACACGCCACAATCGGTGCAACAGATCTCCAAAGTCGGATTGACACCGCCCTAGCCTAAGTTCTGGTATCGCCAGGTTCTTCTTTAAAGTGTGGCCATTTTTTCCTCCATGTCCCTAAATGCAGTCCTGTATATTCGAGACTTCCTCACTCATTTCTAATATTCCACATGCAACCAAGGTAATTGCAATTCAAGCTTTACACCCAAACACCCATGTACGTGAAACAAATGGGAATATAATGAAGAACTTTGCGATGCACCTTTTTTGTTAGTTGATCTGTTTGATATCTACTAATATGACATTTTGGGCATTCTGTTGCAAATTCATGTTGTTTATGATATATAATATGATCATTGAGACATGCATCTATTGCTTTCGATAATTCATTCGCATATCTTCATAATGCCGATAAATCTCGCTATTTTGTTTGCGGCAAAAGCCTGAATTATTTGCGGTAACAAAAATTCACCAATCAATCTACAACAAAAAATAATTTGTTAATATATAAAGAATATTTTTAATAAAAAGGGGTAAAATTTTTATTGAAACTCAGAAACCAGAATTACATCCAAGCCAGGGGCAAAAGCCCAGAAAGAACATAAGATGCCAACAAGAGCCAGAACCAAATCATTCAGAACCCCTAGTATCTGCAGCAAGGACCCGCTCCAAATCCGAGCTAAGTTCAGGAGGGATCTGAGCCCAATCATCAATCTTCCAATCCTCAAGATGCTCTGAAGCCCATTTGGCCAAACAGTCAGCCGTCCTATTCCATTCCCGCGGAATATGGACAAAAGACACTCCCTCCATAAGAGATCCAATCTGCAAAATCTGCTGAACCAGAACCGCCAACTGCCAATTCACATCCAACCTCCTCCCTTGATTAAGTAAATTTATCAGAACCTGAGAATCAGATTCACAAGTAACCCTACGCCACCCCAGCTCGTAGGCCTTCCTCAAAGCATAAAGAATCGCCCAACCTTCCATAAAATTAATAGTCTGTGTTCCCATATGAATGGAAAATAGGAACACCACCGATCCCGAGGAATCCCGCCCAACCCCTCCAACACCAGCTGGGCCAGGATTGCCCCTAGACGAACCATCAGTATTAACCTTCAAGGTTCCCTCAGGGGGAAGCACCCAGGACCCCTGCCTCTGGACACGCTGCCTCACTCGACTGCCCTTCCGCCCCCTAGTTGCCCCAGGGGAAAACCCCTGGATACCCAATCGAGCCACCACCTCAGCATCCTTCTTATCCAAGGGAAGCTCCACATCCCCTTTGGCATGGATAGTCTCCTGGATCATCCCAAGAATTCTGCACCACACCTGCTGAACCTGCAACAATTCGCCACGAAAAATCCCCCTATTCCTTTCAAGCCAAATCTGCCACAACAAAAAGATTGGGCCTGCCAGCCACACATCCTGCAAAAAAGAGGCCCTCGAGGGAGGCCTGCCCAAGCTAGTCCAGAATTCAACTAAAGAGGAGGCGTGAATGCATGGATTTCCCCAAACACTCCACCAAAAATGCCAAAGCTGTAGGGAGAAAGGACACCGGAAGAAAAGGTGCGAAGAACTTTCCTCACCTTTCCCACACATCACACACATAGACGGTCCCTGAAAGCCGCGCATTTGGATCTTGTCCCAAGTCAGACACTTGTTCCAAGCCAAAATCCAGGCAAAGCAGTTACACTTCGGCCAAGAAAACTTGTTCCAAACCTTCTTCCACCACGGAACTTCCTCCCCCTCAAACCTTTGAGATAGAAGCCTCCGATATCCAGACGCAACCGTGTAGTGCCCCTTTGGATTAGGAGACCAGGCAAGAATATCCTTGTCTCTTAAAGGATTACATTGTCTTCTCAAAAGAATACTCTGCAGAATCCTACAATCTTCCTCCATGCCCATAATCGGCCACTCCTCAGGAGTTCTCCATCTAGAACTCACAAGCTGACCCTGGTAAGAAATCACCTTAAAATCACTTACCCGCGTCCAACCAACATCCTCGAAACTCCTACTCAAAGCCATCAGTTCAGGGAACTGAGATAGGATGGGAGGGTATCCATCCCAGGAATCATACCAGAATTGAACCTCAGTCCCCCTCCTGCAAATCCAAAATAGACCATCCTTGATAAGCACTGCTCCCTTCTTGAGGGTAGCCCACACCGCTGAGCCCTTACCTAACAGGGGATAACGAGGAATATCATCTCTAGGAATACCCTGAAAGTACTTATAGGACAAAATCCTAGCCCAAATCCTATCCTTCTCAGTGCACCATCTCCAATAGAGCTTCGCCGCCAATGCTGTCCCTTCCAGAGAGGAATGTCTCAACCCCAAACCCCCAAGCTGCTTAGGACAACAAACAGTATCCCACTTAACCAAACTCCACTTGGAAGTCCTCACACTACCAGCCCATAAAAATTGTCTTGCAAAAGAGTCCAACTCAGAAACAAATCCCATCGGAGCCACCTGAAGCATACACCGATAAATAGGGAGAGCCTGGACCACAGACTTCAGCAATTGAACCCGCCCAGCAAAGGACAACCACCGATTGGTCCAATGGGTAACCTTCAGCCGAAGTTTATCCAGAATAGGCTGCCATGACTCCCTTGATAATCTTCCCACCGAGATAGGAACCCCAAGGTAAGACATAGGAAGGGTCCCTATCTGAAAACGAAGAATTTGAGCAATCCGCCTTTGAATAGGATTCAGAGTATTAAAGAAATAAATGGAAGACTTATCTTCATTGATTGCTTGACCTGAAGCCTCAAGATACCTATCCAACACCTGACGAATATTAGTAGCCTCCCTCACAGTAGCCTCTCCCATCAAGGCAGTATCATCCACAAACTGCAAGTGGGACGAAGGAGGTAAATCACCACCCCACCGCCACCCCTGAATAAGCCCCAGCTCCACCTGGCTCCTTAGAAGGCGCCCCAAGCCTTCCACAAGCAAGATGAAAGGTAAGGGGAAAGAGGATCCCCTTGTCTTATCCCACGCGTAGCCTCAAACAACTCCGAGTGCATCCCATTAGTTAACACAGAGAAGGACACAGACGTGATGCAGCTCATGACCCATTGGATCCAATCATCCCCAAAACCGAAAGTAGCAAGGATCCTCTGAAGAAAAGACCAACGGACTCTATCATATGCCTTTGCCATGTCCAATTTGATAAACATAGCCTTAACCCTAGAATTAGCCATAGAATGGATGGTCTCAGTAGCCAAAACAATACCATCCAGAATCTGCCTGCCTTCCACAAAACCACTTTGCTCCTCAGATATAAGTAATGGCAACCACTTTTTCAGCCTATTCGCAATTAGCTTCGAGATAATCTTATACACCACATTGCACAAGGATATAGGCCGGAAGCGGCTCAACCTATCCGCTCCATCACACTTCGGAATAAGAGCCAGGAAAGTGGAGTTCAGAGCCTTAAGCATTTGCTTATTCCGCTGCGACTCCTTGACCACCTCCAATAAATCCAACTTGATGATCTCCCAAAACTCTTGGAAGAATTCAACCGGGAAACCATCAGGGCCAGGAGCTTTTCCTTTCTTCATTTGAAACACCGTCCCCTCTAATTCTTCAAGTGTGATTTCCCCCATAAGATCCTCTCTCATCTCCTGAGACACCAAATGGGGGATGCAAGAAAGGACCTGTGCCTCCCCTACCAAGTTCCCCTGCACATCCTCTCTAAAAAGGCTAGAAAAATAACGAACGGCCTCATCAGAGATACTCTGAAAAGAATTCAAACTCTCTCCACCATCCGAAATCAAAACAGGAATAGAGTTACCATGCCTTCGTGCCTTCACAGAGTTGAAGAAAAAGGCAGAATTTTTATCCCCCTCCTGAAGCCAGTCAATCCGAGACTTTTGTTTCCAAAAGATCTCCTCCCGTAATTCCCATTCCTCCAAATCTTTCAAAGCCCTAGATTCCTCCTGCAATAGAGCCTCAGACACCCCTTTCTCCCTCAACAACCTCGTAATACCATCCAACTTAGCTTGTGCATCAACCTTGGCCTTAAAAATATTCCCAAAACATTGCTTATTCCAGCGTTTAATCTTATATTTAACAAACTGGAGAAGCTTAGAAAAAACATACATAGCTGTACCAAAAGATGGTCTTCCCTCCTGCCACCACTGAGCAACATAATCATGGAGAACGGGATCCCGCAGCCACATAAGCTGGAATTTGAAAGAGGGCTTGTGGGTCCGCCCAACTAGGCTGATAGAAAGCTTAATGGGCCAATGGTCCGAACCCCTCCAGTCCAAAATCTCTGAGCAAGTAACCCACCTATCACCCACCCAAAAGCAAGAAACCATAAACCGATCCAGCCGCTCTGCAATGCCATGTTCACCAGGGCGACGATTATTCCAGGTAAAGTGCCCGTTACCTGGCTTGATATCCACCAGATTCAAAACAGAAATATTATCCTGAAAGAGAAGAGCAGAAGCCTCCAATCTCATGGTACCCCCCCGCTTCTCAGCGATCTCAGTGATAGCATTGAAATCACCCCCAATAATCCATGGCAGGTAAGGGTTCATACTTCTCACATACCGAATATTTGACCACAAAATCTGCTTGCCCTGCAAATCCACAGGCGCATAAATGTTGGAGAAAAGAACCACTTCCCCAGACTCATAACACGAGGCCACCATAGAGATAGAGGATTTGAATGAAAACCACCATAGGGGGAAAATCTTCTGAGGGTCCCATAAGCAAGCAACCCCACCAGAGGCACCCAGAGCACCAACGCATTGGCAATCACCATTCCTCCACAGCTTGGGCATAATGCCCATCATACCATCCACAGAAAGCTTTGTCTCCTGTAAAAAGAGAATATCAGGATATTGACATCTAACTAAATTCCGAACAGCTTTTTGTCGAGGGCCACTGTTCAAGCCCCTAACATTCCAGGATAGGACAATCATTTCAAAGGGCCTGTGAAGTGAGAGTCCAGAGTCTTAACTGACCCTGATTCCACCAAATTTTCCCCAATCATCTTAATCTTCTCCAAGTCCTTCTTCCTGCCCAACTTGGAACCTTTCTCTACCCCTCCTTTCTTGAAGTCCTTTTGGAGGATGCCTAATTGAAGAGAAGCCTTATTGCTTTTTCCCCCCACCGAACCAGCTTTCTGCTCATGGAAAGACCCAGCCCCTCCGTCTTTCACCACCACGCTACTTGGTTCACTTTGAGCCTCCAACTTTAAGACTGATTCCATCTGCAAGGTTCCCACCACCTGAGGGGCAGAGGAGATCCCAGGGCTGATCCCCTCTTGACCAAAGCCTCCCCCCCCAGCTCCGCACCCTGAACGGCCGAATCCACTCCCACCTGATGGTTATCCATTACTAGCTCCACCAACTGCCCTTGCTGTTCAACATCCACCCTGCCTTGATCCAAATCAACCAACCCAGGGTTCACTTCTTGCTGGCTAAGACCCTCCAACACCTCAAATCTGTTTAAAGAATCCTCATCCTGCCTCTCATTCAGGGGCCTTTTAAGCCCCTTATTTCTATTCCGAGATCTGACAGGAAGAAAGCCATCCTCCCCAGGACCACCACCCTGAACAGGACCTTTACCCTTATCCAACCCAGAAGGATTCATAGGTGGCAGAGAGGAATTAGTCCCCAAAGGCTTGGCCCTTGGGCAACGACGCAGTAAATGACCATATTCATGACATAACCGACATCTAAAAGGTAAGGTCTCATAATCAAGCTGTTGAACCCATGAGTAAGAACCTGCGCATACCTCTAAAGAATCTGGCAAAGGTTTACTTAAATCAATTTCCACACAAAATCGGGCAAAAGTCATTACCTTTTTGAACTGTGTCTGCTGCGAGGAACCAACAGGTTTACCAAGCATTGAGGCTAGTAAGTGCAGAACATCCTCCCGCCAACACTCAACCGGTAACCTCGACAATCTAACCCAAACCGGAACCCGACTAGGAATCTCCTCAGCTGGATTGAAGCCTGCATGCCACGGCTTGATAAACAAGCCCACCTGGTTGTAAAAATACGGACCTCCTTCGAAAACCTTGATCCTATCCGCCATGCAGTCAAACGTGACCATGAAATAGTTATTAGCAAGGAGCCGAATCTCCATCTCTCCTATTGGCATCCAAGTCCTTCGAGCCCAGCTCTCCAAAAATTGCAGAGAAATTTTCAACCCCAAAAATTTGCAATACAACGAATGTCTTGAGTAGTACTCAATATCATCCGCGAGCATCTCCATCGGGATCACAACATTCGGCCTCTCTTTGCACCTTTCAAGGCAACCGTTAACCTTTGGAACACGAAACCCGCCTGCCAATCCCACCTCACTCTTTTCCGCATTCTGAGAGAATAAAATATTATCATGAAGACGAGACCCCGAAGGCAAGGGTTTCGAGCCAAGAGCAGATCGAAAATCTAGCTTAGGTCCCTCCCCCGAAGGTCCCCCAGCCTCCATTGAGAAAAAAACCCCTGACAGAGAACCAAGTCCTCAATGACCCCCAAAGCAATAGCTCCCCCACGAGGGAAAGCCCCACACGCACCCCCCAAGGAGGGGTCCCCACAAAAACCACCACACCACCCCACACAAGCCCCGAACTCAGACCCCACCACACCACTACACCCCACCCCCCGGCTCCACAAAGCCCCGCACGCAGCCCCAAGCCTCACCCACACCGCACCACCCCACACCTCGCCACAACCGCCCCACACTCAGCCCCCGCCCAAAGAAGACAGCCGCCAGAAGCAGCACCCACATAGGAAAACGCCACGCCCACCAGCTGGAAGATCCACCAGCGCCGGCCCTAAACCAGGCGACTCCAAAATAGATCCTGCTGCGCCCACGGACCACCAAGAACAAGGGAAAAACCCCCAGGCGACCAGGAAAGACCCAATACAACCAGAACCCCCCCACCCACGACGCACAGACAAGAAAAGCAGAAAAACGAGCTAGGGCACGGGCGCCCTAGCTCGGCTCGCAAAGAACAGACGCGCCATCATTCCCTAGTAAAAATTTTACATTGATGGTTATAGCAATGGTCCAATTCAATCCGTTAATATAAAGAATATTAATGGTACATATTTCATCCTTTATTTACTAGTGATGAACTAACAACAATTAAAATAGATGAAAAAAGATGACATAGATGACATACCTTAACATCCGTGAGATTGCTATGTTTGATAAACCATTCATAACCTTCAAGTTCAACAGCAACAATACAAGAGAGAAGAGTTGTTTGGGAGCCTTCATAAAGGCTCATATGCCTTCTCAAGTATAGGTAAATCATGAACATCATCAAAGTCATCTCGATCATCATGATCAGCTCTACCACTAAATGTGTCATGGATCAATGTATTTGTACCATCATCTTCAACTGTGTTTTCTGGTGCATGATCATCTTCTTCCATAGGATCATTAATTTCATCTTCGATATTCATAGCTCCATGTTCGTCCACTTGCAAAACCACATTCTCTGAGTCGTGATAATCCATATCATGTGCCCTAGGGTGCCCCACCTTTATAATAATGATAGACACAAATAAACCATGATCATGATCAAGTGATTATATATATATAATGTTAAAACGACATAAACATTTACAAATTCAATCAATATAAACACATAATGACAACTTACCAATGGATGATAATCATGCCCCCCCTTCAATGTGACCATGCTGCCTACAATGTTTTCTCAGTTGTTGTGATTAAAAGTCATCTCATCTTTAAGCCCTTGCAATTATTACAAGGACAATAACATTTCCCATCACCCTTTCTTTTCAATCTAGCCCACAATCTATCAAGTGTCTCTTCATTTTGTTCTGGACTAATATTATCTGACATGATTTTTCTTTACCAAGCTTTACTATTTAGATCTTCAAAAAATATCAAACTCACACTCCAATAATTTTTATTCATAGAAAGGTAATAAAATCTAATAATTCTAATATTTTACACCAAAGAAATTTGGCATGCAACCACCCCTGCAAAAGAGAAGATAGTCTGAAGTTAATGAACCCAAAAAACACTTTAAAATGCTCATTCCAAAACTTATTAAATTTTGATTTTACTATGATTTCCAACCATTAGACTCCTAAAATCATAATATTGAACTTGATCACAAACTTCCTACAATGATGGAGGTAGCGAGCTAGTAAGAGCAAGTCACCCATTCCTAAGGAGCAACAAGTCAGAATCATCATTGCTAATGTCAATACAAATTTATCCTTTTAGTTAAAGATGCAATGTGTCACTTCTTATGACGAGCTTATCCTTAGGACCCTCAACATTGAGAGAGCCCTAATCGCACAAGGAAGCACACACTAGTAGAATTTGGCAAATAAATGATTAGGTGACTAAAAATTTTAGTCACAACAACTAAAAATGACTAAATTATGCTCATTTTTTGCAACTCAGCTATAAATGAGTAAATAAATTACTAGTTTGGTCGTTGATTAAAAATTATTTAGTCACACAAATAAAAATGAATAAATAGTTAGTCATTTATTTAGTCACAATCCATTTGAATAAATCATTTAAGAAATCAAGAATATAGCCCGCCAAAATACTCTAAAAATTTAATAAACATACCCTAAAACTTTTGTCAAAATCTTATTTTCAGGTGTAGCCCACCAGAATAGAGTTTTCATTTTAATAAACATACTCTAAAACCTTCGTCAAAAACTTATTTTCAAGCATAGACCGCCAAAATGGAGAAGTGTTTCAGTAAAGAATGACAGGAATGGTGAGGAGATGTGTGTGAAAGGAGGCATAGGATTCATTGCTGCTTATCTCATTCCTGCTCTGCTCAACAAATCTTACATTGTTCCCGCTACTATTTGTAATCTAGGTATTTACTTGACATATATTTTCATAATCTCAAATTCCTTCAAAGGATTTTGAAGTATCAATGTATCCTATATAGGGTTTATAATAATTTATTTTAATTAAAAAAATAAATAAATGATGTATTTCCCTATAATTAGATAATGTGGAGATCTTCTAAATCTACCCCAACACACTATCCTCTTTGACACTATATTCATTACTCTAGCTACTAGGGTTTTGCATGTGACATCTTTAATATCTTCATGACCGTGTATTTTAAATAGATCTCAGTCTTTGCTTTAATCCTTTTCATGGTAACCCTTGAGTTCCATAATCCACCTTCAATCTCTTCTAAGAATGTTGTCTTAAGCTAGACTGCATAGTATGCATATAAATCAAGTCCTTCATACCTACCATTTTTCCAAACCACCACTCATTGCCTTGCTTAAAATGTTACCTCCATAAGCACAATAGCATGTTTTAAAATTATGGTTTCCAATAATTGACCATTAAGGTCACCACTTTCATCAAGATACAATGAGATTTTTGTCTTCAAACTCAAGGCATTATGCAATTAAACATTGTGAATTTTTTTTGTGTACAATTTGATTTTTTTGCACATTTATTGCTTTGCTAACTTCTTTTAAGACTGGGTATTGCACCCTTAGCTACAATCTCAAACAACCCACTCACTATCACTTGAAGATTCCTTTCATGAGCATCCTTCTATAAAATCAAACTATGCCTTATAGACTGCCTACTTACTACAGGGGATTCATTGCTTCATGGTATTGTAGATCTTAAGATCCTTCAACCTTATTGACACTACTTCATAGTCCACAAGGTATTATTCACTATTCTCCCATCTTTGATGAGTCTCAAAACACTGCTCAAACATGCAATCCTACCTCCATTATGCATTGATGGCTAAGAAGAAACATTGAACCTGTGATTACCACTGTTACTTCATTTGGACAGTCATTCCCTAATTGCATTTGCCTTGTCTAATACTACCAAAAGCATTTGAAAAACCCTTAAGGTCAGCAAGGGGGTAAGGAAACTCACTATTAAAATATTCACTTTACTATGCAAGGTTTGAGCTTTATTATCTTGTCACTGCTCAGCCTCTTTTTGATTGTCACATCTCAAGTGACTGTCATTCTTCTTACCGTAGATTGCATTTACACATGTCACTAAGCTACATAGTGTTATTATTATTGGCTACAATATTTAGATTGCAAGATTTTGTTATTAGCTACAATGTCTCAATCTTTCTAGTATTGCAACCTCACTAATCCGCTAGAGTTATTGTTTATGTTTCTACGGAGGCCTAGGGTTTGTACCTTAATCATGCTCTTACCGATGCTTATGTTGGTATTAAAAAACAACCTTAAATCTTGGGTTAGAAAATTAGTTGTCTTGACAAGGTTGTGGTATGATCTTGGATTGTATCCTAGAGTGTGTGGGAAGCTTATGTTTGATCATTAAGGTATGTAAACTTGATCAAGGAAATGTATCCTATATAACATGGGTCTTGCTTTAATACTTTCCATAATAGTTATTAGTAGATCACATTAGTATAGTTTGTGGTAACCCAAGATTGCATTCAAGTATGTAACAAACTTGGTTTGTAGTTTAAGCTATACACTTTTAAGTAACATTCATAAGGTTTAGAAAATCTTGATCACTCTCTAGAATAGCCCATTAAACATGGGTTGTGCTTGAATGCACTACATAATTGATATAACACAACCACTCTGCATATCAACCAGAGTTATAGGCTCTTTATTGCAGCAAGAGGTAATCACTCTTGAATCATGCTATAATTACATCCTAACCTGTTAAACTTGAGACAACCTGAATGCACCTAATGATGATTGACACCTACATTATACAACCTGAATTAACTACATTATATGAGTGCCTCCATTTCTATCACAACATAGCCACATTAAAATTGGGTCACACATGAATGCATCCTATATTTGTTATAGCACAATTGTGCCACATGACCAATAGAGTTATGGATCACATAATTATAGTCACAAGAATATGTTCCTTGGTTGTGATGTTATGGTGATTCCACACAACAAAATCTGGACATGAAATTCTCAAAACCCTAAACCTCTAAAAATGAAATCTGATGACATGTTGCTTTAAAATATGATTTTCAAACCTGGAACTACAAATCTGACTTCACAACTAAATTCTGCAAAAATACAATGACTACCCCCAACCTAGCGATATCTTCTTGAATTTTTTCTATTTTTTCCCAAGAAAATCGTCTTTAGTTCTCCACAAACTGTCTCAAGTAGAGCAATTTCGCAAGTATAGCAAAACACTGTGGCAATAAATCAGCAAACTCACTTTTCTTTATGTCGGACACACTTTGATTTTTTTCTTATTTTTCATGTTTGTTGAAATTTTGACGAACGTCGGGGATAAACTTTTAAAAAATTGAAAATTACACATCAAATTTTACAAGCACCCGACAATACATCAAATTATACATATTTCGTCAGAAATTGCAGTCAAATGAATTAGTGATGCCTTGTTGTTCCTAAGATGGAACCAAATGGTGTGGATTTGTTTTCTGTAAGTGTCTTTCCATCTATTTTCATTTCATTTCCATTTTGGATGCTCTTTCTTTTTCTTCTTTTACTTTGCGTATTTGTAAGTAAACTACTAAAAATTGATTGGTCTCTCCTTGCATAAAATGTTGATTTATGAGACATTAAAGAGAATCTCAGCCAAAAAAGCAATGCACCATCCTTATTTTGATGATCTTGACAAATCTCAATTCTGATTTCAAGCCATTATAAAAGAGCGTGTTAAGCTTAGTGAAGGAATCTCAAGTTACTCATTTGAAGTTAACCTCATCATGAGCACCTATGATGTAGACATTATAAGATAATTTCAAATGTATGAGTGACATTGTAAAATTTCTATGAGAACAAAGTACCTAAAGCATTGTAATGAGATTTACTCAAATATTGAAATTTGGTGCAGGGGCACCAAGGTTATTGAGCAGATTTGGTTCATGGAAGTCTTAAGTTAGTTTTGTGTCTTGAGTTTTTTCAATTGAATAAGGTCATATTAGACCAATTTATAATGTAATAAGTCATGTTAGTTGGTTTTGGGGTCATTTTGGAGTTCATGTTGCATATTTGTCAAAATGATGTAAAATTGCGAAAATTGTGAAATTGTCAATGTCAAAAAAGTGCAAAAAAATGTAAACTTGAAGAAGCCCAACGGTCATAGGAATTCAAAGGGAAGTTAGAGCCATTTTCATAGGTTGGTTAAAGTTTAAATATGTTAGGAACTCGAAGGAAGAGGTTGTTGAAGGTTTTTGTGAAGGAAAAACAATAAAAATCCCCTGATTTCTCTTGTAATTTTGTGTGTTTCATTGATTTTTTTTGTTGCAAAATATTATACTTGGCCGTATAGAAGTATTATGTCCTAAAAGATTTTCCAATTGGTAGATATAGGTGTTAGCTATTTTTTGGCCTTAGAGTGAAGGAAATTCATTGAGTTTTGAAAATTTTATTGTCAAATTACTGACTACGAGTTTGTACAGCTAGCCATAAGGGTTTCAAGACTAAAAATGAATAAATGAATCATTCTACCTATTGTTTCTCTTTGTGGCTCGGTGTAATGAGTCCAAAATGGTAGGATTAGATGTATAAATATGATTTAGGTGTAGGGAAAATGTTTAGGAATGTTTTTGGTTGCTATCCTAGAGGAAATTAGGTGAATTTTGGCTTAAAAATGGAGTTTAGATGTTGGGTTTTGGTGAAATTGTCTTAGGAAAGATTGGGAGATGATTGATTTAGCATAAAATATATTGAAGCATTTGAAGCTTTGGAAGGGTAGTGAAGGCAAGTTGAGTGCCTGGGGATGATGCCCTAATTGTCAAACTGTGTATTTTGAGTGAAATTTGATGGTTAGAGGAGGGAAGTTGTAGAAAATCTTGGGGGAAGCAGACTTTGATGAACATTAAAGAATGTACAATCATATCTAAAGGTGTTTGAGGCCTTGGTTGGTTATGTAGAAGCTTGGAATAGTGTTTTTCAATAAACCTCTTTCAAATGACATAAAGTGAGGGTTTCATGTTTTGGTGTCAAAGGAAGTGATTCTTTGATCAAAAGTTATGGATTTACACTAGGCATGGTACATTTACACTAGACATGGTCCTCTTTTGCACCCAAACATGCAGAATTGCTTCGAGCTACATTCAATTAGCTCGATCCCTTAAGGGTCCAAAGTGCAAAAGGGAAACAATCTTTGACGGGCTATTACTTGGAAACCGTGGCACTTACGAAATCTTTGTCTGACCCTACGAGATCATGTTGAGCCCCTCTACAATAACCTCTCTCAGTTTTTGTTATATTGAAGTGGTTTTCTTATGGTGTCTAGTTTTCACTTGATAGAAAAAGTGTCAAATGCCAGCAGTGCAAAGTTGCAAAGTGGTGCAACTTTCATTCTACAACTCATGTGACCAAACAAACTGTTCCAACATATTTGAATAGGTATGTTTATGCTAGGCATGGTCTTCTTTCACACCCAAACACACAAAATCGCTCTAAACTATGTTCAACCGAATCAATCCCTTAAGAGTCTAAAGTGCAAAATGGCTACAAACTTCAACATGTTGTTAGTCAGATACCATGATGCTTAGAAACTTCTTGTCTAAGCCTATAGGATCACATTAGGCCCCTCTACAATAACCTCTCTCGGGTTTTACTATCTCAAAGGTATTTTTTCATGGTGGCGAATTTTCACTTGGGGAAAAAGTTGTCAAATGCAAGTAGTTGAAAGTTGCAAAGTGGTGCAACTTTCATTTTGTAACTTGTGTGACCAAACGGATTGTTCCAACACGTCTGAATATGTATGTTTATGTTAGACATGGTCCTCTTTTGCACCCAAACATGCAGAATCGCTCTTCCCTACATTCAACCAGATTGATCCCTTAAGAGTCTAAAGTGCAAAATGGTTGCAAACTTTAGCATGTTGTTACTCAGATACCATGATGCTTAGAAACTTATTTTCTAAGCCTATGAGATCATGTTGGACCCCTCTATAATAACCTCTTTTAGTTTTCGCTAACTCAGATGCATTTTCTTGTGGTGGCGAATTTTCACTTGGGGAAAAAGTTGTTAAATGCAAGTAGTTGAAAGTTGCAAAGTGGTGGAACTTTTATTCTGCAACTCGTGTGACTAGTCAAATTGTTCCAACATGTCTAAATAGGTATGTTTACACTAGGCATAGTCCTCTTTCACACCCAAACATGCAGAATTGTTCTGAGCTATGTTCAACCAAATCAACCCCTTAAGAGTCCAAAGTACAAAGTGGTTGTAAACTTCAGCATGTTGTTACTCGGATACTATGATGCTTAAGAAATTCTCATCTGATCCTATGGGATCACATTGGACCCCTCTATAATAACCTCTCTTGATTTTTGCTATCTCAGAGACATTTTTCCATGGTGGAAAATTTTTATTTGGGGAAAAAGTTGTCAAATGCAAGTAGTTGAAAGTTACAAAGTGGTGCAACTTTCATTTTGTAACTCGTGTGACCAAATGGATTGTTCCATCACATTCAAATAGGTATGTTTATGCTAGAAATAGTCGTCTTTCGCACCCAAACATGCGGAATCGTCAGATCGATCCCTTAAGAGTCCAAAGTGCAAAATGGCTACAAACTTCAGCATGTTGTTACTCGAATACTGTAACACTTAGAAACTCATTTGATCCTATGGGATTGCGTTGTGCCCTTCTATAATAACCTCTCTTGGTTTTCGTTATCTTAGAGTCATTTTCTCGTGGTGCCCAGTTTTCACTTGATGGAATAAGTGTCAAATGCAAGTAGTATAAAGTTGCAAAGTGGTGCAATTTTCGTTTTGCAATTCATCTGACCAAACAAAATGCTCCAATGCATTCAGATAGGTATTTTTATACTAGGAATGGTCATCTTTTTCACCCAAATACGCGAAATCGCTCTGAGCTACGTTCAATTGACTTGATCCCTTAAGGGTCCAAAGTGCAAAAGGGAAGCAATCTTTGACAAGCTATTAATCAAAAAACATGACACTTACGAATTCTCCGTTTGAGCGTAAGAGATCGCGTTGGCCCCCTCTACAATAACCTCTCTTGGTTTTTGTTATCTCAGAGTTGTTTCCCCGTGGTGTCCAATTTTCACTTGATGAAAAGAGTGTCAAATGCAAGCAGTGTAAAGTTGCAAAGTGATGCAACTTTCATTTTGCAATTCGTGTGACCAAACAAATTGCTCCAATGCATCCCGATAGGTACATTTACACTAGACATGGTCCTCTTTCGCACTGAAACAATACTTCATCTACTATGAATATTATGTTTTGCAAGTGTTGTGAAGATTATGTATCATTTACTTAATTGAGTTGTTTCAATCAAATGATTAAATATATTTGAATCTTTTTATGAATCATTTCATGGAATACCAATTGAAAACGTGTTTTTTACTTTTAGATAAATCATTTCATGGAACTCTTTGGATTAAACTAAATTAAGATATGTAAGAACAAGGGATCATTAGGAAATACATTGCTTCAGGATCTTAAATAAGCCTTCTTGGTGCAGGGGTACCAAATGCATTTTGTGTTAATATTTTCAA
This sequence comes from Sequoia sempervirens, assembly GCA_007258455.2. NCBI lineage: Eukaryota > Viridiplantae > Streptophyta > Pinopsida > Cupressales > Cupressaceae > Sequoia > Sequoia sempervirens. The sequence goes on from VDFB02168118.1 coordinate 67,804,229, forward strand.
ATAAGGTCTTTTGATAGTTTTAGGTTTGTTTAATTTTTTGTCAATTCAATAAGGTCCTAATAGACCATCTAATAGGTAATTTGGAGTCATTGAGTTTATATTGTCATATTTTTGCAAAATTGTCAAAAGTGTAATATTGAAAAGTTGTAAAAGTGCCAAAAAAATGTAAAATTGAGGAAGCCCAACGGTCATGGGCATTCAAAGGGCAGTAAGAACAGTTGTAATAAGTTGGTTAAGGTTTAAAATACATTGGAAACTCGATGGATGAAAGTTTTTGGAGGTTTTCTGAAAGATTGAATAATAAAGCTCTTGTTTTTATTGAAATTTTGTATCTTTTCTATTGAATATTGCTATTGCAGAGTAGTTACATAGTATGCACGGCCTGATGGTGAATCCAAATTGATTTAAATTGTTGTTTCACTATCCTATCTATCATTTTGTCTGAGTTTGAGGTGTTCCCATTGGGGTTGTAGAATCTTATTGAGTTTTCCCTGTAAGCGGGTTTGGAACTCCAATTTTAAGGTTTTGAAGACATAAAAATGTGATTATGGCCCATCCCACTAACTGTAACTCATGTAGTTGAGTGGAATGGGTCCAATATGGTAGTATTTAGTTGATTGAATGGTTTTGGGAGCAAGATAGGTCATTTGGGGGTTTGGGCATGATGCCCTAGTTGTCAAATTTGAATATTTTGAGTGAAATTTGATGGTTAAAGGTGGGTAGGTGAGGAAAACTCTTGGGGAAACAATTTTTGGTGATAGATTAAGCATGCGCAGGCCATTTGAAGCATGTTAGATGTATTGGTGAAGTGTAAAGAAGTTGGAAAGTGGGATTTTCAGTAAACCCCTTTGTAACCTACTAAAAATGAGGGTTTTGTATAAAGAGGACTTAATGAGCGGTTCACTAGCTAAAAGTTGTAGATTTGGTGGTTTTATAGACTGGTAAATGACTGTCCATAGGTATTTTGGATTGGAAGATTGTTTAGAGGAGAGTTGCTTTGTAAATTAGGCCTATTTGATTTAAGGGAACAATGTAGAAGCATCAATTTGAGAGATTTGTTCCAAAAGAGTTATATGAGTTTTTGAGATATGTTTTGGTATGCCTTAAAGGGTGTCTAAAAATATAATTGGTTAATGGGTTTGAGAGTGGAGTTGTGATATAGGTCCAAGAAACTAGGTCTGCAGACCTATAAGGCAAATAGTGAAGTTGTGAAGGGAATCACCTTAGTTAGGGTTTTGAAGATTGAAGGCTTATTGAAATCAGTTGAATTCATGATTGGTAATTGAAGGCCTCCATTCTCTACATCACTTCTCTCCCATTGCAATTTTGGGTGGATTATTACTTTCAAAGTATTAAGAATGCTTTGCTTATTTTCTAGTTGGCAGTTGCCATTCTAGAAGGCTCATCTCTTGATATATTTTATACTCATTCTTAATCAATTATCAAGTTAATAATCAATGCATTTATTTACAATTAACATTTTCTTTTCAATTTGTACAATTTTAGAATTTGTAACCCTACTAGTATTCATAGAAATATTGAAGTTGTTTAGCATCGACTAATAAAGTTGTTTAGCATCAATCAATTAATATTCAAGACAAACCATGAAGGACAACAATGATCAATGCTAGGGCTAACCAATTAATAAGTATACAAGTGAATAATTCAAGCATGTAATGTGAATAAGGGAAGCACAAGTACTCAAAAACACGTAAGCCTTGAAGTATACACACAAATGCATAGTATATGCAAATTAATACAAAGTATATGCATGAATACAAGGTATACACATGAAAACATGTAAGTCGCAAAGTATACATTGGAATACACGTAAGTCACAAAGTATACACATAAGTTGTAAAGTATACACTTGAATACATGTAACTCATATCTATTGAACCATGGATTTATAATGCAAATATGGACACCATCGATAAAAAAGATTTGTATTAACCAAATATCCATGTAGGCATACATCAATATATGTCGATATAAGTATAAAATATAGGTACAAAAAATCCATATAGGATTATGAGAATGCCATATAGGCATACAATGTCAAATATATCCAATACAAAATATGTACAAAAATGCCATATAGGCATACAACAAAGGGCTCTGGAATCAAAAGTCATAGCTCTCCATGCTCTCGAAATAAACTCTTGCCCTTTGATTTTCGATTGGATGGCGATACATCTATCACTCATTTATGCTATAGTCAAAGAGTGCTCCTGGTGCTCCTCCTAGTGTTTAGTTCTTGGTGAAGTTTTATCTGTTACAATAAGAAGTAAAGAAATTCATATATAGAAATTACATTAAAAAAAATGATATATTTAACAAAGTAATCACTTACTGCCATTTGATGATCACTCTCCATGAGGGAAATATTCAAATGCCCATGCTGAGGCATGTTGAAGCCCTGTATAAACCATCCAAATAGAAATTAAACTACGAATCAATAAGGGTTTGATTTTTCACTAACATCTATAACAACGAATGTAAATTGAAATTTAGTAATTTTCCACATACCTCCCTTGTCAGAGCCATCAAGGATTCTATATAAAATGAAACACCGATGTCCATTGCCATCTAAAAATTTGGAGGTGTTTCTGCTTGCAACATTTGAAAATAAAACAACAAATTATTCAATCACGAAAACTACAATAGTGATCCATGTCATGACTTATAATGTATGAGATAATGAACAAAATTTTGAGTACTTATTAAACTATATATTTCTGACTATCATGCTTACTATTTTCCCTATCCATATCTTGTTCGAAAGCACACGTTTTTAGGATTTTACCCATAGCAGCAAGCCGGTGAACCATTTGATAATGCTTTCATAGACATGTACGATAACTGTGGTGGCATAGAGAAGGCAGTGAACTGTTTGAAAAAATGCCTCAAAAAAATGGGTCTCATGGTGATGGAATGCCATTACAAACAAATGCACATTATGGAATTCCATCACCATAAGACCACATTTCTTTCAAACATTTTTTCAAACAGTTCATTGCCTTCTCTATGGTATTATTGCTTACTATTATGCTTTGATAGGAATTTTTCCAAGCATCCATAGTTTGTTGGAAAACACCTATTTTAGGATTTTAGCCATAGTAGCAAGGAAGTGAGTAGTTCAAATGATAAAATCCTTTGGTACACATGTATGGAAAATGTGGTATCATAGAAAAGGAGGTGAGCTATTTGAAGAAATGCCTCGAAGAAATGTGGTCTCATGGTGATGGAATGGCCGCTTTTCTTCAAGACATTATTTTAAACTACTAACCGCCTTGTCTATGCTATTGCTTACTATTATGCTTTGATAGATTTTTTTCCAAGCATCCATAGTTTGTTGGAAAACACCTTTTCTAAGCTTTTAGCCATAGCAGTGAGGAAATGAATTGTTTGATAAAATTATTTGGTAGACATGTATGGAAAATGTGGTAGCATAGAAAAGGCAGCGAGTTGTTTGAAAAAGTGCCTCAAAGAAATTGGGTCTCATGGTGATGGACATCACCATGAGACCACATTTCTTTGAGGGATTTTTTTCAAACAACTCATTGCCTTGTCTATGCTATTGCTTACTATTATTCTTTCATATATTCCTTCCAAGCATCCATAGCATAGACAAGGCAGTGAATTGTTTGAAAAGATTCCTCAGTAAAAAGTGGTCTCATGGAATGCCATGACAAGCAAATGTAATTGGAAGCTGCTCCTACTTATTAGTTATGCTATGTGAAGTAATTGCATCACTGCTTATGTTGACTTTCTAAAAAACTATATTGTAGTTAAAATTTTGTCATCTATCAACATCTAGTTATTAGTTATGGAATGTGAAGTAATGCTTTGAGTCTGAAAGATGTGCAATGCAACGTAATCAACGATATGAATATAAACTACACACATCTATTAAGTACAATTCATTAGTTAAACTCTTTATTCTATTACTTGCATGTAGGTTTGACTAAATCCACTGGCAATGGGAGGTGTTCCCTCAAAACCTTCAATATTAGCCTATTCAACATCCAAAATCACATATTAAAATACCATTCATAAAACAATGCTATTAACATGTAATAAATTTATAATTGTTTACTAGTTACCTACCTCAACGGTAGGTGCAGTGGAGAAATAAGCAGGTGTAGGGTCGGAGTATCTAGTATCAACACTGTGACCTTGCAATTTTATTAAAATCATAAAACTAAATTAGTTAATCTTTTATTTCAAAATCAAAATTTAATAAATTAAATTCAATGAACATGCTAACTTTTACTCGAGTATCAATGCCATAGGCCTCATACAAAATGTCAACTACCCTTGCCATCTCCATAGCTATAGACGGATCCTGTGTAGTAGCCTCTTGAGTGTCAGTGGGGTCATATGAACAAGTCGCCCCACAAGATTGAAACAAATGGGATTGAAGCCCACCACTCGAAGACTCCATTGGATGGCACTGTAGAATAGGGCTGACATGTTGGATGACACTCTGGGTCAAAGAGCTGATGGCTTGTAAAGTCTCTATGTCGACACTCCCCTTTATGATAGAAGGGATGACGATGTGCTCATGAGGTGGCCTAGTGAGAGGTCATCTCTCTTGCCGCGTAGGATCTTGCTATGCACCGAGTCTATCTTGAGCCGACCCCCCACCTCTCCCTTGGAAGTCCCTCATATCAAAATAATTTGGGATTTTGTTCAAGATGAACTCACAGTATAGTTTCCTAAGGAAATAATGCGGGACTTCACAATTGTTGCATGGTGGGTAATAAAAAACCATGTACCACCTATCCCAAAAAAGTTCCTAATTTGTTGGTGGTGGCACCAATGAATAGGAAACCTCTTCGCATTGAGGGTAAGATTTGCATTTGACTGTGGGTCAGTGAATAATGAGCACAAATCAACTTTTATAATTTTTAAATCTTTTACATCTTTATATGATAATTTATCTTGGTAATAAGCCCTAGCCATCTGTCTCCTATCCTGACAACCAGTTAATTGTTTGTTGATTGAATCTACATGTTTTAACATTTTTTTTAGTGAAGTTGTCAGGGTCATTCTTTCAATAGTTGAACCGTTTGGATCATTCAACCTCCTAATTAAATCCTCAATTTGTTTTTTATTGTTCGTAATTTCACTCATTAAGTTTTGTTGAGTGTCAGGAGGATGTGAGGGATTGGTGGAGGAGATTGAGGTTGTGGTTGATTAACTTGAGGATTTTGTTCCTTTTGTTGTTGTTGTGCTTCTTGAGGATTTTGAGGAGGGTTTGCAGGTTGATTAACATCTCCTAGAAATTCAAAAAATAAATATCAAAAACAACCTCAAACTAACAAATTCAAAACAAAAAAACAAACAATCCTTACCTCTCATACCTCCTCGTTGACGTGGCGACATCTTGGCAATGAAACAACAACCGTCAATGAAGAATTTTGCAAAATACTTCCTCCCATAACGTGAGTGCGAAAATTTGGGGTTTTGGTTGCGGGCAAGAAAAAACACAGTGACAAGTTGAAATGAATTTTATTTCATTTTTTTTGCTTTTAATAGGTCATAACGCGCTCGCATTATGAGCTTTCAAAACCTTTTTAAAAAGTTGGCCACAAATTGGCTACCCATCTTTTTGCACCCGCCCCCTCATGAGTTCATGGTGGATTTTACTTTTAGATTCCAAAATGCTTAGGATAGAATCCCACCTTTGGTGGAATTGTCTCCTAAAATTGCCTTCTTGTACTACTATAAAGCCTTTAATAATGACATAATTGTCTTGATCTAATCTATGGAGGAATCATGTTGCTTGATGCATATTATGTCGCCATAAGAGCTGACAACTACTTAATACAAGCTAGAAAGTTAGCTCCTAGACCCCCTATGGCTATCTTTCTAGAGTTGTATACAGCTAATCAATCAACTCTTTCCCTTATTCTTGAGCCTAAGATTCTTCCATCCACTTCCACCTCTAGTCTTTCAAATGATAATGAGGATCTTAGAAATTTTATGAAAAACATGACCAATAAAATGACCACTTTAGAAAGACAACAAGCTTCTAAACCCTACCAAAACTACAATAAAGGACACCAACTAAATAGAAATCAAAATTGGGGCCAAGGATATTATCCTAACAGATATCAAGGCGTTAATCCAAATATAGCTTTACAACTCAACCATCCTTTGCAACAAATACTTGTTGGGAACAAAAATCTCTCGTGCTAGTCTCAAAAAAATATGGCTCAAGATGGTGAATGGTGTTACCCCTACAATCAATGTCATAAATAGTCCACTTGCATAGTTGGAGTGCAAGGACAAGACTTAATGGTGAAAAAATTCCTAAAGTCAGCAAGAACCTTTAATTGGAGGTTAAAATCATGATAATGAGTTAGCTCAAGAGTCTAGACCTGAATCAAACCTCATGTTTTGGATCCCAAAATCCATTCTGCAATCAATAATCCCACAAAAATTGTAGTTTTACCTCTAAATAATGCTACCTGGACAACACAAGGTCAAAGAAAATACATTTGGAAAAAATACATAGACCCGCTTCAATACAAAAAGAGCCTCTTTCTAAAGAAAGGGAGCCTATGGTGGATCTTACAAACATAAATCGTAGTAGTGGTCCTACTACTATGAAAGATGTTACATCTTCCTCATGAATTCCTCAATAAGCTATAGAACCTGAAGATAGGACCTTGGTTGCCTTCAATGTCAAAACTAGTAATTAACCTTCTGAACATTGTAAACCAAATGAAAAAAATAAGCCTGAATGTGTTCATGTACGATGCATTATCTATTCCATCTTAGAGGGACTTGCTGCAAGATTTATTGAAGCAATTTCCATCAATCAAACCGAGAAACCAAAGGGAAAAGGCTCCAATTAGTCTTATTCAACCTAGTGAGGAATAAGAAGGTAAAGTGAAGGAACCACCTCCTTTTTATTTTTCTATGATTATTGGTAATTTCTTTGTACACAACTGCATGATATACTTAGGATCTAGTGTTTCATTTATGTCCAAGAAGATAGAGGACACACTAGGCATTGAATACACTCCAGTTTCTAAAGGTGTGTTGCAGTTAGATGGTACTTTAGTAAATATTGCAGGGGTGATTAAAGAGTTGTATTTAATACTTCATGCTTATCCAAATTTGACCTTTAGTCAAGACATATATGTATTTGAATTACCTCCATTCTTTGCCTTTTTTTTGTCAAGAGATTTGATGGCTAAGATTGGTGGGTACCTATCTTCTTATAGGTCTCACATGCTTCTGAGAGCAAGGTTTACCATTAGGGTTGAGCCTACACATCAGATTATCATATGGAGAGCTACGATCCTAAACACGTTAGACCAAAATACATGATTCAAGAGAAAGAAGAAAATGATTTAGTGCCTACAAAGATAATCACATCACCTCTTTCAATTCTTGATCTCTTACTTGATGAATGGGATAGAGAAAATTATGATGTTGATCCATTTGAGATTGTTGAAATGACTAGATTAGGTAGATATATGATACAAGAAAAAAATTCAATTATACCTTTTTCATTCAAGCATGAGGATGATTCAAATGTTTTATGGAGGATGTTCTTTGATGGTGCAAAAAGCATAAGTGGGATTGGATCAAGTGTATTATTGATCTCTCAAAATGGTAAAAACTTTCATCTTTCCCATAGGTTGTGGTTTACTTATACAAATAATGTCGTAGAGTATGAGGCATTAATTCATGTTTTGTTATTGGTTGAAAAGAAGAAAATCAAACAACTCCAAGTGTTTTGATGAATTGATGAAAATGAAACAAAAAATACTATACATAAGTTTTTGATAAAAAAATGGAGACACTAACAAATAAAATTAAAGATCAAAACCTTAACATATTTGAAATGTAGAAAAAATTACATGGCTAGAAAGCTAAGAGAGAGTTCAATATTACTATGATATTTTTTAACTTGACATTGAAATACATGCAAATATGATGAATAACACACTCGGGATTGTGTCATTTTTTAGAATTTTCAAAAAACATGCCTTTGGGCATTGATATGTAAGCCCAATCCTTTAGGTTGGATGCCCAAGGCAAATCCAATCTTAAGTGTTGGTAAAATCCAAGGAAACTACAAACATGAGCACGTTATAACATGAGCATGCTATAAAACGAATAAAGCACACACTATAACATGCTCATATTTATAAGAAGCAGAAATAAAATTCTCCCTGTCTCTCCTTTACATAGTCATTATTATATTTTATAAGGATATTTTTTAAATTTCTCTTCGAGGGTGTTACCCTCAAACCCCTACCATGGGGGGCTACAAATTTGTTGTCACCACTTGGACCCCTCAATGACAATAGTGGGAGGGAAAGCCCCCACACACCCCCTATTAGGAACTAGGACCTAAATACAGTTGAAATAAAACCTCTAAAAGGAAGATAATTAGGCTCGATTACTAACACTACCTACCTATCTATCTTTATCTCTCCCTCTACCTTTGGGTGCTGCCACAATAATGGGTTACACTTTTTGGGACATCCTGATTTTTGCTAAAATCACATATTTTTAGAAAATATAATTATTTAAGCCTTGAAAGGTTCCATTTAAAGAGTTTTAATTGAAAAGGGTTTGATCAAACCCCCTTGGATAAAACCCCACTAGTTTTGAACCATACCTATAATGGAGTCTCCTCTACACCTATCAAAATGTTGATTAAAAACCACTTTTGATTTACCTTTTGGGGGATCAAATGAATTCACTTAAAATTTATGTTTTATAAGTATGTAGTCCTTATTATAAGCTTCCCAAAAAGTATAATTTTAAATATATTTAATTTTATTATTAATTTATTTTTTTATTTTTTGTGAATTTAGGTTTTCACTGAAAATCAAGCTCTTTGTTCTGCACATGCGAAAAAATAACCAGATTACCAAAGTTTTTTTTATGAAAAATATCTATGCTCTTGTTATTGATGTTATTGATCCAACAAAAAAAATTGAATTTTAATACATACAAAAAAAGTTGTGTTATATAGTAAACCTATGCCTAAATTGTAATTGGTTTGACTTCAAAATTTAATTAAGAAAACAATTTTTAATAAAATACTATGAAACAAAATGAAGGAGCTAGATATCGTAGCTACAAATCTAAATTTGAAAAAATTAGAATTTTATCCTTCATAGACAATTTTTATGTGATACTGTAAACATCACTTTTAAAAATGTTGTTTACTATTAAAAACTAGTTATTGAAGGAGATGGAAAAAGAAATGCATTTTGATTCCAATTTTTTTTTAAAAAAATTAGAATCTACAAAAAAATTGTCACAAATCACTAGTTTGCATCATCTTCAAATTCTTCATGGTTTAGCAGCTATAGGCGTCTGAAAGTGAAGCTTTATTTAAAAAAGTTTAGTTCAATGCCAAGTTTGGCCAAAAAGTGTAACCCACTATTGTGGGATCACCCCTTTATCTATCTCTCCCTCTCCCTCTATCTTCATCTCTACCTCTATATTCCAATATTCATCTCTATATATAGATATCTCTCTCTCTCTCTCTCTCTCTCTCTCTCTCTCTCTCTCTCTCTCTCTTCCTAGACCTTTATATCTATATCTCTATTTTCCTCTCTCCCCTATCTCTATCTCATATCTCTCCCTATCTTTATCTCTCTGTATTTCTCCTTCTATCTCCCTCTTTATCTCTCCATCTATCTCTACTCTCCCTCTCCCTCTCTACCTATCTCTCTATTTCCATGACTCTACCTTTGTATATCTCTCTCTCCTCTTTCTTCCTCTCTACCTATCTCTCTCCCTTACCCTTAGTATATTTTATATATCTCTCTCCTCTATCCCCATCTCTACCTATCTCTCTCCCTTACCCTTAGTATACCTCTATATCCCTCTCTCCTTCTCTCTCCCTCTCTACCCATATCTCACCCTATCTTTATCGTTTCTCTTCCCCTCTCTATCTTTCCCAAGTTATATCTATCTCTAGATATCTCTCCCTATCGCTCATGATTTTCATCTCTCTTCTTGTCAACTCTCCTCTCTATTTATCCCTCCATCTATATATATATAAATCTCCCTCTATATCTCTCTCTCTCATTCATTCACAAACTCCCTATTTATTTATCTATCTCGAACCCATATCTCTCTCCCCCTTCCCCTCTCCCTCTCCCTCCCTCCTCTCTCTCCAAACTCTCTGCCTATCTCTCCCTTTTTATTCCCCTATCTTTCCCGAGTTATATCTCTACATATATCTCTCTTTCTATTCATTTATTTTCCTCTCTATCATTCCCTCTTTCTATATCTCTCTACTTATTCTCTCTCCTCTCTCTATTTCTCTCCCTACCTCTCGCTCCCTCTCTATCTCTATCTCCATATCTCTATCTCACTCATACACATACATACCTTCCATATTTCTCCCACCCTATCTCTATCTCTCTATCTTCCCCCTCCTTCCCTCTCTTTCTATCCCTCTCTCCCCTCTCATCTCTCTCCCTCTCTACCTCTCTCTGTCCTCATATATCTATCTCTACCTCTCTTTCTATTCCAATTTCTCTCTATTACCTCTCCCCCTCCCTCCCCCTTTCTCTCCCCCTTCCTCTCTCTTTACCTCTTACTCTCACTCTCTCCCCTCTCTCCCTATCTCTATATATACCCCTCCCTCTCCCTCTCTCCCTCTCTACCTATCTCTCTCCATTTACCTTACTCTACCTCTATATATCTCTTTTCTCTCTCCTCTCTCCTTTTATCTTCCCCCCTCTATCTTTCCAAAATTTTTTGGCCTAACACTTCCCTTATATGTGGACCCAGCTTCTTGTTTTTACCCCCTCTCTATCTCCCTCTCTCTATACCTCTCTCCTCTCTCTCCCTCTCTACCTAATATATATCTTTCTCTCCTCTCTCCCTTTCTCTTCCCCCCTCTATCTTTCCCAAGTTGTACCTATCCATGTTTCTATTCCTATCTCTCCCTCTCTCCCTATCACTCCCTTTTTTATATATCTCTACTTATCCTCTCTCTCCTCTCTATTTATCTTCCTCCCTCTATCTATTTATACATATATCTCTCCTTCTCTATCTATATCTCCACATCTCTCTCTCTCACTCACTCATATACATATTCACTCTCTATTTATCCCTCCCACATCTATATCTGTACCTACCCCCATCTCTCAGTCTCTCTCCCCCTCTCTCTATTACTTATCTCTATCACCTTTCTTTCTCACTCTTGCCCCTTTATTTCTATCTCCATATATCTCTCCCTCTCTTTCTATATCTCATTATCCCTACCTCTCTCTCTCTCTCTCACTCACTCCATCTATCTATCTATCTATCTATCTATCTATCTATCTATCTATCTATCTATCTATCTATATATCTTCCTCTCACTCCTCTCTATCCCTTTCTATCCATATGTTTCTCCACTGAGCTATCCCCCTATCTCTCTATATCACTTCCTATCCCTCTCTATCTCTCTATATCTCCCTCTTTCCCTCTCCCTTTTATATTTTGAGCTATCTCTCCTTCTCTCTCCCTCTACCTATTTCTCTCCCTTTCTCTACCTTTCTCTCTCCCTCCCTCTTTATATCTCTTTCTCTCTCTCTCTCTCACCATCTATTTCTCCCTATCTCTCCCTCTCCCTCTCTCTCTTCCTCTCTCTATCTCTATCTCCTTTTCTCTCCATTCCTACCTCCTTATCTCTCTCTCTCTCTCTCTCTCTCTATCTTCATCTTTTCATCTACCTCTCTTTACCTTTCCATCTACCTATCTTTATCTCTCTATCTATTTATCTCCCTCTCCCTCTATCATCATCTCTATCTATCCCTTTCTCATTCTCTCTCTCTCTCTCTCTCTCTCTCTCTCTCTCTCTCTCTCTCTCTCTCTCTCTCTCTCTCTCTCTCTCTTCCTCTCTCTATATTTATCTCTTCCAATTGTCTCTATCCTTCTCTTTATTTTTCTATTACACCCCCTCTCTCCCTCTCTATCTCTCTCTCCATCTCCATACCTATCTCTATCTTTCTCTCCATCTCTCTCCCTATTGATAAAGTCTACTTTGATGATCTTCCTGATTTAGAGATTTATATTAGTTGTGTTTGGATCCTAGTTCCTAATGAAGGGGGTTTGAGGGTCCTTGCCCCCCTAATATTTTTACTGAGGGGTTGAAGGGGGGTGATGAAATTTTTTGTAGGCCCCCTTGGTAGGGGATCGAGGGCAGCACCCTTGAAGAGATTTTTTTAATTTTCTTTTTGTAAAATAAAAGAATGACTATGTAGAGGGATAGTGATGTTTTTTATGGTTTCTTCTCATAAATGTGAGTGCATTATAATTTAAGCATGTTATAATGCAAGCATATTATAACAAACTTATGTTTTTCCCTAGATGGACCAAAAAAATAGTTGTGGCCACTTTTTGGTCCCCCATCTTTCTATAGTTACCATTGTATTTAAAGTTATTTTTTAATATTCAATTGGCACAAGGATGATCATTTGAATATAGTTCACATTCAACAAAAACATGTTAGGAACACTTTCACTAGTGCTCTAAAACAAATCTAGATCTACATATTCATCAAGTAGAGATTTACATAGTTGAATCTTGTTTTTTATTATTTGGCATGATAGCTAAGTCAATCCTTTTTTGAGGGTTGACCTAAAAGAACTTGTCCACTAGTGATCTAGTAGTTTTCCAAATGTATTTGTAAATACTAGCAATCTTTAGAGTGGAGTAGAGCGGAGAAAATTATGTGAATGAAAGAAAAAAAGTGTAGAACTAGCAAGATCAATTTTGTGCAAATGATCTAGAGACATGAACTCAACCCAAATAGAGACATAGGTGCTTTACCAAATATAGGCAACACATAGACATAGAAGTACAATTCTAAGGCTAAATGCATAAACTCTAGAATCTTCATTAAGGTCATTGATCTTTCGTCATTGAATTTATACAATTAGTATTTAATGTTTCAATTGTCTAATATATATACCCACAAACTCTTTTATCTAGATTAGTCCATATATTTACTATTTACATTAATTGATTAATCTAGACAACACTTTTTAAGGAAATTATATTTTCCTTTACAATATCTTACTTCAAAAAAATTAAGGTGCAACCTACAAATATAATTTAGATCATTTTTTTGAAATAAACATGTGCAACATAATTACTATCCTCTTAATTCTTTAGTTCTAGGATTCCAATAAAATTAGTTGCAATAAAAAAGGAAACATAAATAGATATTTAAGCTTTAAAATAACTCTAGACAAATAAAATTAAATTTATGGCAGCCAATGTTAGTTATCTTAGATATAATGGTTCCAACATATAATGAAACTAAAATAAATAAATGCTTGTAAATTAATGAATAAAATAATTATATTTAGGTGGAATTTTGAATGTGTCAATATAAATATCTAAAAATGACTCATCAATAAGTAGAAAATTTAGTGATGGTAAAAAATATTATAATATATAGAAACTCAATGTCTATTTTATCTAGGTGACTTCCATAATTGTGAGATCTATCACACACTTGTAGATCTATCATGTACAAATGTTGATCTAATCTAGCTACAAAGATTTGATCTCTATAATGTCTCTAATTTTTTCTTGACATATATTTTTGAATCTTATAAAACTAGTTGTTTGTTGTTGGGAGTTTGCCACTAATAATGAATATGTCTTCCTTTAGTCAAACTCTTAAGATACTAAGTCAATGACTTAAAAATGATCAAGGAAAGTAGACAAACAAGCAAAATATGTCTTAAGTAAAAATTAAGATACTTTAAAGCAATAATAATAGATAATTAAAAAATACTAAATCGACCAAATTTTTATTTTTTATTTTTCATCAAATTACATAATAAATTTAAACTAGCAATTGCACTTTGGTGTGCAATGGGTACGCCGAAGAGGTGTGGAAGGTCCATTAGGAAAAAATCTAGTGTATGCTTTTTTCATAAATTTGTGCAATACATCAGATCAATTGGTAGGTCATTTAGCAAATGATTGTGCAACTAAGGTCTTAATGGATCTAAGTGATAGCTTCAAATCAACTATGCATCCATTTGCAGGGATCAAAACATGACTGAAATAATACATTTGAATAAGGAAGATAATCATGCTCCATTACGAACAAGATCATGTTATTTTTGCAATAGGGAGAGAGGGAGAGAGAGATGGAGATGAAGATGGATATAGAGAGGAGAGGTAGAGAGAGAGACGAGAGATAAATGGAGATGGAAGAGATAAGTGAAGATGGAAGAGATAGAAATATTTTGGAATCTTCTCCATTAGTTAACCACAAATTTGTCACATGCCTGCACATTTTAGTCTTCCCTCCCTTTTTATTTTCTCTTTAAAGTTTTACCTCCAAGATTTAGTAATTCCAAAGACTTAATTGAATGGTAATTACTTATAATAAGTAGGAAAAAAATCAATAGATTGGTAGTTACTTAAACTAAGCAAGTAAAAAAATATCATGAGCTCACTATCCACAAAAAAATCTCCTAAAAAGTTTGAGCGGCAGCTCCCAATAAATTTAGGCAAGTGGCTGTATGGAACCCTGCTATAAGCAGACTAAGCAATCTTTCACAACCTCTTTCCCAACACTACTTTGCACCTACATATGTGTATCTCCTTTTTTAATAAAGAAAGACTCATTTTAATCCTATAGCTGCTTTTTTTTTTTTTTCCATGGTACTGTCCTCAAGTAAAAGATAGATGCCCAGGGCGGGCACTACCATGAGACCATATCCTAAGATAATGTAGAAATGACTTTTGTAAGGTTTTTAAAATTTTAGTAAGAAAATTTGTTTAGGTGTCAAAGAGGAGAAACTTGAGATTTCGCAGAACAATAGAGATGTGTTTAGGTTATTCATCTGGCAAGTAGTAGTCATAGAGATTTCACAAAACAACAGAGAAGTGTTTAGGTGGCAAGTAGTAGTCATAGAGATTTCACAAAACAATAGAGAAGTGTTTGGGTTATTCATTTGCTAGGTGACAGCCATTTCTTGATGTAATTCTTTTTCCAATTTATCCAAAAAATAAAATAAATAAATAAATTATTCTCATTCCCTTTCAATATGTGGAAGCCAAACAGTGCTTTGTGAGTGGCACAAGACCATATTCATACAAACTGGCCTTAAAATTTTTGGGCAGCAGTAGCTAAGAAAAATTAGAAGCACCCCTTCCAACAGACCACCACAACCAAAATTGGACATAACCCGCTGGTGGGATCCTTCCATGGGGACCACCATCCAAGCCAAAAATGGTCATGCCCAAGTGAAGCTCCCCTATTTGGGTGGCTCAAAAAGGTAAACAGGCACCAAAAGGTATACTAAATGAGCTTTCACCACTATCACTCCATAAAACTCACCTGCAACAAATAATTTGCAATTTTTTTTATTTTTTTAAAATTCCTATTTACCCAAAATAGATCTAATGCTAAAGAGACCCATGGACAAGCTAGTACTTAAATCCAGATTTCCCAACATAGCCTAAACCTGCTACCCAGCCCTGTACTCATTCTATTGACAAGGCCTGGAATATTTTAGCTTCCTGCATTACCTATATTTCAACTCAGGCATTGTACATTACAACCCTGATGTTGTTGACAATACAGAATATCTCTACTTTATGTAAAACCCGGTTCTTAAAAAATCATGTGCCAACTAGAAGTCTAGAACTCAAGCCTGCAATTCCTAATACAACCAGAACCGACTTAACCAACACTGTTAAGCACCAAAAACAAAACTAGTACTGGGAAAATTCAGACTGTTTTAACATTGCGTATTATCTGCCACACCCTCAATGACATTGAAAATCCATTGACCATATAGGAAAAACTTGACAAGTCTAATTTAGAAGGATGCTATCATCCGCAGGTGGATATTAAGAATTTAGAAAAAGGCAGTTTAGGTTGCACAAGGGGCATGTGCACTATGGTGCTGATCAGACAGGGGAAATAAAATCCTGCCAATATTAACTTCTTTTGTTGAATATATTCTGAAAAGAAAACACGGGCAGAGGGTTGAGCTTATCACTGTTGATGGAGCAATGGATGCATCGTATGATTTCTCAATGCAAGAAACGAGCCATCTACAACTTGCTTTTTGTGAGATATGTTCTGCTGTAAGACTTCAAGCCAAGGGGGTGCATTTGTTCTGAAGATTTTTTACCGTTTCTCTGAATCTACTGTAACTTTATTAAAAATTATTGTATCTTTGTATAAACATTTAGATATAGTAAGATTGAAGACAACTCGTATTTGTAGCTCAGAACGGTATATTGTGGCTTGAGAATTTCAAGGACTGACACATCTAGTAGAGGAAAGGCTAATGTATTTAGCTACTGATTGGTATAAAACCCCTCAAATGGGCAAACTAAAAGATTAAGGATTTTGAATTGTCCTTCCAGTGACCTTTATGAAACTCTGTGCCTTTGTAATGTTGTAATTGCTGAAATGCAACATAAAGCTATTACAAAAGCTATTCAAGTTGCATCAGTTTTGCACTTGGGACCGCAACAATTGGACACCTTATTTTCAGTCTTTCACTTAGGTGTTTAGATTTGCACCCTGCAGGTTTGCGTCTCTCCTTTTTAATATTAAGAATTGCATTATTGTCTTCTGCTTGTTCAGTTTGTAGGTTTTACTAATTTTTTTCAACTATTTGAATTCGCAGAGCCACACTATAGAATAATTTTAGATTAGAGATTTGAGATACATATACTTAAACATAACAACTTAAAGTCGGGATACAACTGTCTAATGGTTTTTCAATTTATTAATTTCCCAGGTAATCCCCCATGTTTGGTTTGAAATGAATTATCCACTGAGCTTTTTTGCTGAAATAGAATATCACTTAATGTCTCTCTTGCTACAGATTTTCTTCTGAACCTCTGTCTGAATAAATCCCCTAGGCCCTTCACATAAGTGCATAGAAACAAACCTGGGACTGCAAGCTACAAATGGAACAAGATCAAAGTTCTGCATAACTTCCCACATTTTGAAAAATGCACGATTCAGCATTGAAATGGCTACACAAGGAAAATTTTCATAGGGGTTCACTAACTATGCAGCCAAACCCCAAATATCCATACCAAACCTAACCCTAACTGACATAATACTATATTTCATCTCGACAAGACGTTCATACTGTTGTTTACAAATGTCATTTGTCATACTGAGACTAGGTAGCAAATTAGAGGAAAATTTCAGATCCTCAAGTAAAGCATACCCTAATTTTGGAAACCCTAATTCGTCATTACCAATGCAAAGAGGAAATTTAAGGGTTTTTTCTGTTATTGAGGTAGTGAAGACCTCGAATTGTCGAAGATCGCCGGAGGCTTCTTTGATTGTCTTTTCTTCATTTCAATAGCATTTTAAAAGATTTTATTCTTGTTTTTTTTGGGGTTTCTTTGAATTAGACGAGGGATGTGGAAATTGTTGACTTACCTGATAATCGAGGCGCGTTTGCATATGATCCATCCCCAGCGGAAGAAAATCGCAAATCCTTCTCAAAATGTTATGAATCGTTCATTTATTTGTCAAAATGTGAAAAAATACATTCACGAATTAATCATTTTTTTTATCGGAAATAATTCAATGTTGGTCGGAGCTCGAGAAATTAAATTGGGACTGAAGAAGAAACTCGTTCATAGCATTGAGCAGCTTCTACTAAAAAAAATTAAAGAACTGATATAGTTTCATATATTTCTTCAAAATAGTCTCCTATCCAATGCCACAAATCATATTGTAGGTAGATTGTAATTTTTGCGAAGAACGCATTGTTTTGCGTTTTCGTATAGACATAGAAATAATCAACTGGCGTGCTCTGAAATCATGAGAAAGAGTTTACTATAGTGTTCATTAGAGGAGCTCAGATACAAGACGCAGATTCTTCTTGGATTCCAATTCCATTCCCCGTCCCATGCAATAATAGGGAGAGGAAATTTGAGTCTATTTAATAACTTCTAGTTAATGCTACCTTTATCACTCAATTTTATGAAAAAATATTTAATAATTAAAGAAAAGAATTAAGAATGTCTCAATTTTCTCATTAGAATTCTTCAACACTACATGTTAGAGAGGTTGCAACTGGTATCAGGGAGATTATTTAACATTTCACATCTGTCCAACCTTAAGACCTGCAGCTGTGACAGGTTGCCAGTGGTATCTGGGAGGTTATTTAACTTTCCACACCCTCTCAAGTCCAAGCGCTGCAGCTGTGACAGGTTGCCAATGGTATCAGGGAGTTTATTTAACCTTTCACACTCTCTCAAGTTTAAGTGTTGCAGCTGTGACAGGTTGCCAATGGTATCAGGGAGGTTATTTAACCTTCCACAATCTCTCAAGTCCAAGTGTTGCAGCTGTGACAGGTTGCCAATGGTATCAGGGATGTTATTTAACCTTTCACACTCTCTCAAGTTTAAATGTTGCAGCTGTGACAGGTTGCCAATGGTATCACAGAGGCTATTTAACCTTCTACATCCTCTCAAGTCCAAGCGCTGCAGCTGTGACAGGTTGCCAATGGTATCAGGGAGCTTATTTAACCCTTCACACTCTCTCAAGTTTAAGTGCTGTAGTTGTGACAGGTTGCCCATGGTAGCGGGGAGTTTATTTAACCTTCCACACCCTCCCAAGATCAAGTGTTGCAGTTGTGCCAGGTTTCCGATACTATCAGGGAGGTTATTTAACCTTTCACACCTTTCCAAGTACAAGGACTGCAGCTGTGACAAGTTGCCAATGCTATCAGGAAGGTTATTTAACCTTCCACACCCTTCCAAATTTAAGAAGTGCAGCTGTGACAAGTTGCCAATGGTATCAGGGAGGTTATTTAACCTTTTACACCTTCTTAAGCTCAAATTGTGCAGTTGTGACAGGTTGCCGATAGTGTCAGGGAGGTTATTTAACCTTTCACACCATCTTAAGTCCAAGCGCTGCAGCCATGACAAATTGCCAATGGTATCAGGAAGGTTATTTAACCTTCCACATGCTCCCAAGTCCAAGTGCTTCAGCTGTGACAGGTTGCCAACGGTATCAGGGAGGTTATTTAATCTTTTACACCATTGCAAGTCCAAGTGTTGCAGTTGTGACAGGTTGCCGATGGTATCTGGGAGGTTCTCTATTGTTTCAAGCCATTCCAAGGCCAAATGCTGTAGCTGTGACAGGTTGCCAATGGTATCAGGGAGGTTCTTTAACTGTCTACAGCTTCCCAAGTCCAAGTGCTGCAGCTGTGACAGGTTGCCAATGGTATTAAGGAGGTTATTTAAAATTTTACACCATTTCAAGTCCAAGTGTTCCAGCTGTGACAGGTTGCCAATGGTATCAGGGAAGTTTTTTAAACTTTCACACAGTCTCAAGTTCAAGTACTGCAGCTGTGACAGATTGCCAATACTATCAGGAAGGATTTTTAAACTTTTACACCCTCCCAAGTTCAATTGCTTCAGCTGTGAAAGGTTGCCAATGTTTTCAGGGAGCTTATATAAGCTTATACACCCTCTCAAGTCCAAGTGCTGCAGCTGTGACAGGTTGCCAATGGTATCAGGGAGCTTATTTAACCTTTCACATCGTTTCAACTCCAACTGCTGCATCTGCTCTAGATTAAGAAGTGAAAATAAGGGGGACATGGAACGGATGTTGCTGTCATTTACTTGCATAATCTTCAATTGCTTAATGTTACACACAAACTTGGAGTGACCTTTCTTCCTAAGTGCTCTATAGGTCTTCCTTATTGCTGTAAGCATCTTATTTATTGCTCTATTCTTCCCTATTGCAAAGCTGCAGTCTCGCAACCTTAACCATATCAAACTTGGAGGAAGCATGGCTCCTGTGTCTTCTGTCATGCCTTCAATGAACACATTCTGCAAATGAAGACAGCGAAGATCTGGTCTGTACAACATTTCAAGCCTCTGTGGATTACCTCCATTGAGCCGAAGGCGAGAGACATTGATGTTGTTGGATAGGGTGCTTGAATGGTCTGCCTTCCATAGTCGGGTACCCTCTCTTTCTTTTTCTGCTATAGTTTGCCCCAAATCTCGCAAATGGTCATGCATATCAAATGCACCTTTATCATCAATCTTTATTAGTAACTTCATTGAAAGATTAGATACAGCAGTTTCTACCATAGTGTAAAAGGATTTCCAGAAAACAATTGGTAAGCTTTTGTGTTCTCCAACGAAGAAGCAAGCAATGTCAACAAATATTTCCTTTTCATCATCACTAAGAGCACTATAGCTGATGTAAAGCCTTTTGTGAATTTCTGGGTTGAGAGTAATGTTTTGAAGAGCTTCCGTCCAGCAACTTGTGTCATCTTGCTTACCATACAAGAAGGATCCAATCACTTCCAGTGAAAGAGGATGCCCCTTACAAGCTTCCACTATTCTTTTGGAAAGATATTTGTAATTGGAACTTGGAGATGCTCCGAGAAAAGCGTGCCAACTAAATAACTCGAGACCTTCCTTTGTCTCCAACCCACTCATCTCGTGGATGCATTCGGATGACATGGGGGAAACAATGAGAATTTGTTTATCTCTGGAAGTTATAATAACTCTGCTGCCAGGGCCAGCCAATCCCCAACCAAAGCATTCAATTGTCCAGGAGCATCCACATCATCCAAAATAAGCAGCACTTGTTTTCCTCCCAAATGATTTCTAAATAAAGATATGCCCTCATCAACGCTGTCCACTTCTCCATCGTATTTAGATAAATCTTTGAGAATTTTTTTCTGCAATTTTATAAGGCCTCTGGCCTCTTCAGTAGTGGCGCGGACATTAGATACAAATGAAGCAGCTTGAAAATCAGTATAAACTTGACTGTAGACGGCCTTGGCAACTGTGGTCTTGCCAATACCACCAATACCCCATATTCCAACTTTGAGCACCTCATCCACTGAATTGAGATTTAATTTCTGGATGAGAAGATTCTTCACGCTGTCCATTCCCACTGGATGCTTGGCAACTTCTAACGGCACTCTGTCCAATGTCTTAATCAGGTCATTCACCACTGTCTTTACTAGTCGAGCTTCGAAGCTGCAGTAGCCATAGTAGCAACAGAGAATGATTTTCTAATTTATCTCGAATGGGTATAATTTTTTTATTTTTATATATTTTTACAAGTCGAATTTATTTTAAATAAAATTTAAAAATAAATTATTTATAAGACTAAATTATTCAAAATCTAAGTTATTATCAATAATATTTAGAAAGTTCAAAAATAATTTTAAAAAAATTCATATTTACAATATAATTTAAATTAAAAAACTTGTAATTTTTTTAATATAAATGAATTAATATTTTGAAAATTTCTATATTTTAAAAAATCAATTAATTATAATTAAAAACTTAATAAATAAAAAATAGAAAAACAAACACAAGTAATTTAGTAAAAAATAGAAAAACAAACACAAGTAATTTAGAAAATTAATATTAAATTTAAGACAAAATTTTAAAATAAAAAATATATATATTTTTGAAAAAAATATTATTATTTAAAAATCAAATTCTTAATCAAATAAATAAATATATAAAATAAATCAATAAAAAATTAAAATTAATCTATTGTTTTATAAAGAAAATTGATTAAAATTTATTAGCATGTATTTCTAAAAAAAAATTGTTACTAAATATTAAAGAAATAAATTACTCAAACTCATGGAATTTCCATAGTCCACAATGATTTAGCCAATATTTTGATAACAAAAAATCATCTAAAAAATATTGATTAAAAAAATTAACCACTCTTAAAGAAATAATTTTATGATTTTAATTCTTTATAAAAAAATTTAAATAACAATAAATAAATGAATGGAACTTTTTCAGTATAAATTTAATATCTAAATTAATAGAAAAGAAAAAATATTCAGAATTTAAAAATACACAAATCATAAGTTAGAAGGGTGGATAAAATGGTCAAACTATTTGAAAAATACAAATAATGATCATAAATTCTACTACTTAGATTTAAATATATAGCAATTTTTATTTTATAATAAAAATATAATTAAATAAAAAACAATGTAGACATATAAATTGTATGTTTACAATATATTGCATCTCTATTTTTAAATCAACGAATTTATTTATAATCACCTTATATTTTCCCAATTCAAAATAAAAATATAAGCCATATGTAAATAGATATATTCAAAATAATTATGTCATCCATTATCCAGGAAATAACAAATAAAAAATATCGAAAAGAAAACAAAAAGGCTCGTTACTCACCCTTGAGTTATATCTGTGGACCAGCCTGAGCGGGAACAGATCTGTAAAAGGGCATTCTTCCACCTATCAATCTCTTCTCTTGGGTGTCGCTCTGAATGACCATAATGTTTCAGAAATGATTCCTTATATGGACTGGATTCATTTTCAGGATATCTAACATGAGTTGGATCCACATGGTAAAACAGAGGAATAATGAGGCCAGGGGAGCTCAACATTGCAGCAGCCTCCTTGAGACACCATACTGAGCTTGCATAACCTTTGGAAAATATAGGAATGCGTATGGCACTGCCCTTGATTGCTTTTTCCAGGCTCTCCCACACCATTTCCCCCTTCTCCAATTTGTCACTGTCTAAGAACACATTCAGTCCTGCTGTAGCGAGAGCTTGAAAGAGATGATCAACCAGAGTCTTTCTCACATCTTCCCCCCTGAAACTCAGAAACACATGATACATCTTATCGCTCTGGAAGGCAAGTTTTCTTGTGGGAGGTTCGTATCTGAGAAAGGCAGGCACTGAGGATCCACCAGAAGTAGATGGGCCTGATGCTTCCAGCTGTGAGTTAATAGTAGATGGGGCTGATTCTTCAAACTGTGCTTTAGAAGTAGACACCATGAAATTGGATTGAACTGAAACAGAGAAAGAAAAAAAGATGAAAGAGCAATGAAAAAGGGTTTGTTGAGCAGGAGAGAAGGTGAACTGCAAAGCGTATAAAAGAGAAGAGTGAGTGGATGACAAAGTCAACAGTGACCAAATGCGCAGATTGAGTGGCTGACAGCCTGTGTTTGAATGGAAAGGCTCGTCAAAGAAATGGCGAAGCCTTCATTTCACCAACTCTGAGCAGATGTGGACGGCAGGAGGAGGGGAGAAGCACGTGAGAGGGAGGAATGGAGAATCTGGTAAGAGGGGGATTACACAATCTTACATGCTTCTTCAATCTTTTTATCCTTTACATATAGGCTATTTTCCTTTATTAGGGTCCCATCTCTAGAAAAAGGAAGAAATTTTTATGTGTTTTAGATAGGAAAATACATGAAAGAAATATAAAATGATCCATTTCACCAAGTGTGAGTAGATGTGGATGATGGAGGGAAATGAGAAGCATTCGAGATAAAGGAGTGGAGAAGCTTGTCAAAGGGGAACTTTCCTTGAACAATCATATATGCTTCTTCAATCTTTTGTTTCTTATAAATGAGGGTCCCATTTTTTTTATAAAGGTCTCACTTTTTATAGAAAAGTATGGGGTTTGAGTGAAAAAGGAAGAAATCTTTTGCTTGTGTTTACATGGGAAAGTGCATGAAAAAAATGGAGAAGCGCTCATTTCAGCAATTCTGAATAGATGTGGATAGTGAAAAGAGTGGAGAAGAATGTGAGAGGAAGGAGTGGAGAAGCTTGTAAGAGGGGAACTTTTCTTAGACAATCTTGCATGCTTCTTTAATCTTTTTGTCCTTTACATACTTTTCCATTTATAAGAGTCTCACATTTACTTTGACATTTACTTTTCCATTTATAAGGGTCCCACTTCCTAAAGAAAAGTATGTGGTTAGGGTTCCGGTATTACTTTTCCTTTTTCTAAGGGTCCCACTTTTACTTTTTCATTTTATAATTAAGGGTTCAACTTCCTAAAGAAAAGTATGTGGTTTGAGTGAGGAAGGAATAAATCTTTTGATTAATTATTATTAAATGTAAAAATTAATATTTAATTTTTTTATTTACTAAAATTTAATTTATTAGTTTTTTTTTATACTACAGGGGTGTCCCCGCGACCCAGCCCGCGAGACTAGTCCCTTGTGGGTGAGATCCCCCACCCGCAAGAAGTCCCACCTCTTAAACCCAGGAGTGGAGTCAAACTCGAGACCAATGGGGAGCAAACCCACTACCCAAGCCAACTCTACTACTCGTTCAGGCTAAATTTAATTTATTACTTACACATTGGTTATTATTTATAATTATGTATATGTAATTGTTATATCTCTTTAATTTTAAGAAAGAATATTAGTTAAGAGTGTAAAAATAACGTTTAATATTGTAAAAGTATCATAAAGTTATATTAATCATAGAACATCTATTTTGTTAATATGGTCTTATTGTAATTGTTTGTTTAACATCCCCTTGTTTTAACTCATTTAATCTTATTTTGTAGTTTTAGTTTGAATAAGTTGTGACTTCATTTGAGCCCATGATAATAGTGGTAACATCTTGGGCATATTGCTATAGCTCTAAAGTAGTACCTAACAATACACTAGCAAAGCCTAGCATTGAAATTCAAGTTGTATAAACTTGTAATAGATATCTCTACCTCTCTAACCACTAAAATTTCAAATGCAAATTTGGTCGACCCTCACCTACTTCACTAGTCATTGTGAGATGGATAAACACACATTTACTTGATTTATTGTTGTCTTTGTATTTTAAGGTATTCAATTATGTTCAAATCACACATTTTCACATCCACAAGAATCATTGAAATATTATTTGTATTTTAGGAAGGAGCATCTTTAGAATAGTTCAATTGAATTGTCTATAAGAAATCTAAATCCACATAATCATTTGATAGCACTTATACACATTGCTTGATGTCCTTGATCCTTAGCACGACCATAAGGATATTATTTTCCTACGGTTGACTTAATTGAACTTGTCCCCCAGTAATCTAGTAACCTTCTGAAGGTATATTCTTAAATACTACCAAATTTTGGAGTAAAATAAACATCAACAAATGTGGTGAACTAGAGAGAAAATTCACACAAATTGTAGGATTAGATCCACACATTAAAAGACATATTTGTAGGAATGACATACTTGCATGGACTCAACCTTGGTAGAAAGACAAATATTGCATAGAATTGAAGACATTACTCAAATAGGATGGTTCTACTTCTAATTCCAAGACAACCTAAATTCTAAAGTTACTTGGAGTCATCCATCTTCATGGTTGTAGCTACATATATATTTCCTTCTTCACATTTACTTTCCTAAAACAACATTTATCAATTATCACTCCCATGGCTCTTAATTAATTATTATAGGCTAAATTGTGCCTATGTACATATGCATCTTATTTAATTAGCCTAGATTAATCTTAGGGAAATGTTATTTCCCTTTACATGTTAGTGAAATTGTCTATTCTTATATGACCTATTTCTACCCTAGGGTTTTTAAATCTATAATTTTATATTTTTTTACATCTTAGCTCCAAATTTGGAACTCCTTTTATTTTTGTGATTCATATATTATTTCATTGTTAAATATTTTCTTACAAGGTTTTGAGCTTCATTGTGATATCTCTTTTACCTTACACACCATTGAATACCAATTAGGGTTTAATTTTAGATTAGATCATTATTGATATTTTTATATTTAAATTAATAGTGAATTAATGAAATTTAACCTTCTATCTATTATTTATGCTATAAGATAATTTTGTTCCCAATATTCCATTGAGAAGGAGTGCTTGTATAAACCCTAACATGGCCACTTAATACAATAAGACCACTTAGATCTACTTTTATGCCTATGTTGAGAACGACATAGAGCACAATCATGATTCTGGCCATGGTTATCATGTGTCCAACCAATATTTTGATAATGAGATCATTAGTTTGGATAACACTTGAAATCCTACACAACTACTTGATATGATTCATAATGTGTTCATCAACAAACCATATGGATAAGAGATCTTGCAAGTCGTTAGTACCAAGATTGATTGATCTACTTTTATTTTCATATCTACCTCATTTCCCACTTCTATTTTTGATCCATCCTCTACTATTATCCCTTCCACAACCAATCATTCTTGTAGTAATACTACGATTAGTGTTCCAGTACATAATACTTATTCTTATACTACTTTTCCTCCTTAAAATGGCCTTTCTAAAATTTACTCCTCTTGAGATACTTGTCTCTCACATGGTGTATTACATCTCCATGCCTATCTCATCCACCACTACCTAGCCTATCACTAGACCTTTTAGTCATTCAACATGTTTCTATCCCTCATTTTGCATCTCCATCCACTTCCACGTGTGTCCTCAACTATATTTCTACTTCTATGCCTCTTCCATCTCTCATACTTACCATGCACACTCTAATACACACCATACTTCCTTGATTTATAATAAGCCATGTGAAGAAAATTTTCATCATGTAGATCATGTATTATAATTTCTAAAACACCACCAACTTTATGCTAAACATTCCAAGTTTTCTTCTGGTCTCAAAGAGGTGGAGTAATTGGTTCAAATAATGTCTCATGGAGTAAAGGCTCATCCTGATAAAATAATGGATATGATGGAGTGACATATTTCTAGAATTATTAAGAACTTGAGGGGTTCACAAGGAATCATTAGATACTATAAAATATTTATGAAGAGCTATGGTTGCATAGTGGTACCCCTCATAACCCTGTTAAATAAGGGAGATTTTCAATGGAATGAATTATCTATACAACATTTTGGATTTTGAAGAATGATATGTGTACAAATCCCATTCTTTCCATTTCAAACTTTACTAAGGATTTTATTGTGGAATGATGCTTTAGTAGATGGTATATGAATAATTCTCATGTAGGAGGGCATGCCCATTAATTTGGAAAATCATCAATTGAAAGATAAGAAAAAGCTCTATCCAATTTCGAGAAGTAAAATCTAGCTATTCTTCATGCAATAAAATAGTGGAGGCCACATTTGATGGGTAAACACTTTAAATTTAAGACAAACAATAATAGCCTTAAATATTTTTTTTGAGCAATGGTTATCTGTTGAAGAAAAACAAAGATGGGTCACTAAGATGTTGGGTTGTGACTTGATATCATCTATAATAAAGGGAAGAGGATTATAGTAGTTGATGCACTGTTTACGAAGGATGAGAATAATGAAGAATCATTGTCGACCATTTCAATTTTACAAGTATATTGGGTTGAAGAAGATAAAATAGAGTAGAAAAATGATGTTGTTACAAGGAATTTCATTTAGTAGTTGCAAAATGATCCTTGTAGTTCTTATAATTATTTTTGGAAGGGAGAATCCATGTTGTATAAAGAAAGATCTTATCTATGTGATAACTACCATCAAACATAAGATTCTTGAAGAGCTCTGTGGTTTTCTAGTTGGGGATCACTCAAATTTTTAAAGACATATGATCAACAAATCAAGAAAGACTTAGTTTGGGAAGGAATTAAAGGCGATGTTAAAAAAATTATGGTAGAACTTTTGGTATGTCAAATAAATAAAGAGAAAATAGTTAAACCACCCAATATTTTATAGCCCATAGTTATTTATAATTGACTATGGGAATAGGTGTCCAGGTATGTGCAGGATCATCATAGAAAAAACAGGGCCTTAAGTGGCAAAAAATTCAGAAAAATCAGAGTTAGGCAACTTAATGTAAAAATTTGAATAAGTTATCTATATTATTTCAAAAATATGTATGAATAGAATTTGTAGAAAATTTAATATAGTTTCTAAACTACTAGGTTTATTTATTTATTTTTAAATCTATTTGGTGAAAATTTGAAATTTCAATGTAGTAGCACTTAAATTTCAGGGAAAAAATAAGAAGTAGGTGTCTGTCTGACCACCCTAACCACAATAAAATGATAATATTTTTATATAAAATTTTAGATATAAGTAGAGGACTTATGTCCCGATGTGATGCATATTTTTTTCTAATTTTTTTCCAAGTAAAATTTTATAATTTTTTTATTACAACTTTTAAAAAATACAAAAACTTGTATGTCTAACCACCTTAACTTGGTCAAAACTTCATAAAATTCAATTTTTCTTTTTTTAATCCTATAGTATGTGAAGCATAGAATGTGACACATGTTTCAGATTCAAAAAATATGATACCGTTTGAAAGCTATAGGTGTTTTTCAATCAACCTATCAATCAAGACTTTAGTCATAATTCAAATAGAAAATAAATAATAATTATTTATTAAATTCAAAGTAAAGCATAATTTATATTGGTGGAAAGTTGATAATCTCCTCTAAAAACCCTTTTCATTTTATCAATTTTGGGTTAAAAAAAAGTCGTCAGCCACATACCCTACACATACCCATCATATCACCACTTTTTGGCCCATCATAACCCTGCACATACCCGTCCATGGATTTCATCATAGGCCCTCCAAGATCTAAATGAAAGAGTGTCATCATAGAAGTGGTGGATCACCTCACTCAATATGCACGTTTTATTTCATTAGCCCATCCTTTTATACAAAGTGTAGTGGAAAATGATTAATGGAGAATATATAAAAATTGCATGGTAATTGAATGGTTATTGTTAGCGATCAAGATCTTATCTTTATTAGTAGATTTTGGAAAAAAATATTCTCTTGTTTGGGAAGTCAATTGAATCATAGATCTTTATACCATCCTCAATCAAATGTACAAATTGAGGTCATCGATAAGTGCTTGGAAGGATATCTACATTATTTCACTTTATATAAACAATCACAATGGATGTATTAATTGATACTAACTAAATGGTGGTATAACACTTCTTTCCATATTTTTTCAAGGATGTCCCCATTTATGGTATTATATGGATACCATCCCCCATCCATCATATCATCATTCATGGTGAAATTAAAAGTTCAAATTGTGAAAGATCACATGAATCATCAACAATAGGTATTTTCAAGGATCAAGGAGAATTTGGCCATGGCACAAAATACAATGAAACAATAAGATAATCAACATCATAGATATGTGAATTTTCAAGTAGACTTGATTATGTTTTCTTGAGATTACAACCTTATAATAATATATCCTTGAATTAACAAACAAAGAAAAACAAGTTGTTACCAAAATATTATGGTCCATACCAAATTCTACAAAAGATAGGTAGTATAGCCCACATGATTGTGTTGCCTCCAACAATAAATATATATCCATATTTTCATGTTTCCTATTTTAATAAGGTGACCAATCAACACATTGCAACATCAATAATATTACTAGATCTAGATGAAGAAGTGAAAATCATCTTAGATCTAAAACTAATTCTCCAAACCCACACAAAGAAGTTGAAGCTTAGGATAATCATTGAGTATCTCATTTAGTAGAAGAGTTTTCTAGTCGAAGACACCATGAAAGATGAATATTTCATGCAAAAACATCCATAGTTGAGGAGCATTGAGGATAATACTTCTTTGAAGAAGGGGCTATGCTATACCCCTTATCTTATAGTGTCCATAGGGTTATGAGTAGTTAGCTTTGTTGATTTGATTTTTGACACACCAACATACCTATGCACCGTGAATCACGTAGGGTGGAACAAAAATATTTCCTCTTCTTGAAAGTTGGATGACCTCAAGAATCCTCATGAAATGAATTAATGGTTTAATAAAACTCTTAGTTGTAGAGCACTTTTCTTGGCTCATTCACAAGGGGCTTCATGGAAGAATTAAGAGCTATTAAAGAAAATAGGCATTTCATTAATGAATTATATCATTAATTGGTCATGTAAACAATCGTTCTTTGATTACTTCAATTTATTCCAGGTAACTTTAGTTTGTTTGGATTGATTAAAATAATATTTTTCTTACTAAAATTATAATTTAATTAGGTGAAATTAACAATTTTATTCACAAAAAATTGTTTATTGTTAACTAAAAGAGGGGTAAAAATTTATTCAAACCAAAATAAAGCAGTACAAAGCAAGGGCATTACACACCCCTGTCAATCTCCACTAAGTGGTCCAACTTTTGTGACAAATTCGAGGGTAATTGATCCCTATCCACAATGTTCCAATTTTGCAAATGATCGGAAGCCCATTTGGCCAAACAATCCACAACCCCATTCCATTATCTAGGAATGTGACAGATAGTTATATATTGGCTTGTGGAACATTAAGAAGACAATTTGAAAATTATTAAAATTTATATTGATATTTAGAAAAGTACATTCAAATTTTATCAAAAACTTTAAAATCAGAATTAATATGCATAAATTTTGTATTAAATTTATTTAATCAAATCCATATTTTAAATGAAATTAATAAATTTATAAAAAATAAATTCACAATAGTAGGTAATCCCTTTAAACATTAAAATCTGAGTTTGTTTGTTCTATTTTACTTTCAATTTTTATAATGGTGATAAATTTGTTTAAAATCGTCGAATTTTGTTTGTTGGAAAGGTAAGAAATTAGCTTAAATATCTGCTAAAACAAAGATTGGATGATAAAAAATTACTAAAGTATAGTGAAGGAAGAGGAGGGAAAGGAAAAGAGAAACAAGAAAACCTTAATTCTTTCCTGCTTTGTACCATTTTGGAAATGGAAAACTTCAACCAGAATTCTTCCTCACATGACCAATCACCACAAACACCAAGTACGCTGGTGCAATCCTTGACGAGAAAAAATTGTGCATGAATGATGGTGATTCATAGCGTACACCACAAAAAAATACCTAACCATTTTGAATCATCTACAATTTTGGTGCAAAATAATGGAGAGAAAGACAATTTTTGTGCTTGGAAGACATCATTGAAGGATAAAAAGGAAAAAAATAAAAAATAAAAAATAAAAAATGAAGGATCAAAAAGGACAAAAATAAAAAATAAAAATAGAGAAAAAAAAGAAAAACTTTATTGCATATTAACGGTTCCAAAATCCAAGAGGTTTTCCAATGAACAATGCAAAAATATTAATACCCAATTGAATGAGAATACAAATGGGTTTCCCTCCAAATCCATCACAAAACAATGAAATGTGAAGAACCTTAAAAAATGAAAAAGGCATTTGTGAACTATTTAGATTCTAAAACTTTCTCTCCAAAACTCTTGAATAGACAATTTCCCATTTGATTTGAAAACAATTTCAAATATCCCCACCTTTACATTTGAAAATGTTTCATATTTAGATTAGTTTTCTTCTTTTGTAATTTTAAATTATCTGTCTTCTGGCTTTATTTCCTCAAGGAGTCCCTTTTAGTTGGATAGTTCATTCCTTGATGTATTTCTCATTAAAAGGATCTGTGCAAGCATATTTGCTAGTAATCTTGTGACTAAGAAGTGATTTACCTTGCATTTCACTAAAGTCATGATTTGGACACCATATTCATTGACAAAGTAGTAGCAGCTATTGCAATTGTCACCACAAATAACAAAACACTAGCCTCAAAAAAATTACTAAGTGAAACCTTTGAAGATACTTGGGTGCAGTACTCATAATAGGATTGCTTTGGAAGAATTTTGTTGGCTTGAGTTCAAAACCAAAAAATACTGTTGCCATGATTGGGTAATCTGGTTGGCAAGGAAGTTGATGGAAGCCCTGTTACAGAAGATAACCTTGAAATTGTTCCCAATATATGACATCTCCACACTATATGAGTATTCAACCTCCTCAGTAGCTTTAAGTCCACTTTATTTAGATTTGACATGTCCGAAAGTTCCAATGGTCAAATCTAAGGATGAATCACTCCACTTATAAAAAAAATTGATAAATTTTTACATGGTTTAAAGGCTATTCATGTAATTGTTGTACAAGACTTACATTGAGTGGAATTCCTACCATTTCTCAAATCCAATCTCTTGCTTAAAGCAGCCTTTAATAAATTCAATCGTCTAGTTTTACTGGTTGTATAAGTATCCTGAATGGAAATAAATACAATCAATTCTCCTAATTATTGAACATTCCTATTAAATATAGAAGATTTTGTAATGAGGGATAGTGACAAATCTATAGTATTGCAAGTGGCCTCTGGTTGTGGTCCTCGATTGCCTATTCCGTATCTTTATCAACTGATCATCACTTATGCTTATAATCCATGGGTACTCATTATGAATGTATATTATCCTGTGTGTAAAAAGGCATCAACCATCTTGTAATTCCATACTTTGATCTTGTAGTCATAAACTCCAAAGATAAAGAAAGGCTAGTATCTGTGAAAATGCCACCCTTTATTATTATTATTTTTTTAATTTTGGCAACCTTTCATTCCACTTCTCTGCATTCCTAACTTCGGTCATAAGTACAATTTACAACATTCTAAAAAAAAACTAAATAAAAATTAGAAATTTTAATCTAATTAACAAATTTTATCTAATTTGCACTTCAAAAATTAAAACGTATTAAATTTTGAATGGAAAATTTAATATACACTTTATATTATATATATATATATTCAAACTTTCACAGATTTTGAGGATATTTTTATCTTATCAAACTGCAATCAAATTAAAATGATTCGAAAACAAATCACATTTTAAAAGATTACAAAAGATTTATTTAAATTTTAAATTCAAATACAAAATTTAAAATATTTAAATTATTTAAACTTTAAATAATTTTGTCAAATTTAATATTCACGAGTTCAAATTTGCACATGAATGTAATCATAAAATACAACCAAACTTGAGACACCAATATACCACATGTCACAAAATACAATCCATTAAATGAAATATGAAAAGACAACTTGACTAACTTCAACAAGCTACAACTTATGATAAAGAAATGTTGAAAAAGTGCAAGAAATAAGATTATGACAGATAAAGCACAATGTAGAAAATGTGACAAAGTTAAGAAGATAAAGTGCAACAATTCATGATAAAATGTGAAACAATAATTGTGTGATCAAATAAACTAGTTGGGACTCAACAATCAACAACAAATAAGGTTTCCCAATTTGTAAAAATTGGGGCATGTTGTAAACTTAAATGAAAATATTTTGGCTACTTTAACTTTAATTAAGTAAATGATCATTATTATATTTTATTTAGATATTTAGGTAGTCGTAGGTGTTATATTTAGGTATGTAAGTCAGTTTGGATGATATCTAAAGCATAAGAGAGACATATATAAGGAGCTAATAATTAATTTAGTAACATTATATTACAATTTCTGTTCTTGGAGAATTTTATAGTTTTCCCCCTTAAAATAATTTATTATTTTCAATTATTATCAATTAATTGTAGTATATTTCCTCATTTTTGCAAATTGTTTCATTATAGAATTTAGAATAAACAACCTCACAAACACCAATGAAAAGGAGTGTATAAATAAGTGAAGAAGCTTCATAATTAAGGGGATGCTCTTAGAAGATAACAAGAGTAGTGATTATTAGTTAAGAGGAGATTCCATTCTGTTAGGGGGTGAAGACGTTCAATGAAAACTTGAATCAATTCAAATCAAAAGAAACAAAAGGT
The DNA here is from genome assembly GCA_007258455.2 of Sequoia sempervirens. Taxonomy (NCBI): domain Eukaryota; kingdom Viridiplantae; phylum Streptophyta; class Pinopsida; order Cupressales; family Cupressaceae; genus Sequoia; species Sequoia sempervirens. The sequence continues at coordinate 67,837,582 of VDFB02168118.1, forward strand.
GGAAAATGGTATGAATGGAAGAAACCATGCATCCCTTAAACATAATAGGGCCACACATTTTGGGGGTTTGGATTTCCCATTTTGTTAGGATAGGTCACTTGGGTAAGCCTACAAATTAATGTACATCACTTGGACAACCCTAGGGTCTCTTATGTGACCCTAGAAATAAATATCTAAAAATTGATTTTGGAAGATTGTGAATATTCATAAGATGAATTGTGTAGTATAAAAAGTGTAAGCAAGGCTACAAAGGAAACTAGAAGCTAAAACAACAACCATTAACTCAAAAAATATTGAAAGAGATATTTCATACCATGTGAGTTATGAGATGGACTAGTAGGTCATCATTTGAATACCATGTCAACCTATATAATTTTAAGCACTTAAATTCCCATCTATTTGGGATTTTCACCTCTATTTTAGATAACCAATAGATTGGGAATAATAAAAATTAATATTATATATTTACAGATACTCAATTGCATTTGTAAAATATATCTAACAAATTGTTGAGAATAAAATAGAATAATATGTATACATAAGATTACATAAGCCTTAAAGATTTACATAGGAAGGATTTGTGAGAAAAAAAACAACCACTAAAAGATGTTCACAGTTATATTGTTCAAAATTAGTAAATATTTAATACAAGGTCTTAAACAAAGTTTCAATCTACAACATAATCTTCTCCAATCACTCGAAAGTTCTACACCAACAAAGTACAATCCACTTATTTCGTTTAGCATGTACAACTATCTAATTTTGGCACCTTCGTGCATGAGATGATAGATATAGATATATTCATAGGAATACAAATTGTCTAATTGTCCAACTAGCTTGAGGAATATTAGGAGACATTTAATTATAATTTGACCATAACATAATGTTAGAATACTATATAAATAAAAAATCATGATTTCTCTATATGTATAATCAAATTGTGTACTTTAATACTATTGCACACTATGAATCAATAGTTACAAACTTAACATTATTAATATACATACATATTTCTATTATAGAGAAAGCTACCATTTCCTCAATTATGGTAGAAATACAAACATTATTCCACTCATGATTACTTTTGATACCTTATTCCACACTCTAGAATATCATCCTTCTCTTCAATTGTGTTGAATGAACTTTAATTTTATCACAAGTGCTCATATATCACTATTCATGTTTCCAATAAACTCTAGTTTCATATGTAGTCATGAGTTCTTCAAGATGACTTGTGATTTTCTATCACAAAACCACTACATGTAAAAAAAAGTTACACCATAACTTATTTCCACAACATTATCATATGTAAATCAACATATATTATGTATTGCAAAATTTAGAAACTCACCAAAATTCTCTAAATTGTATTATATAGAGATGAAATTTTCCTATAAGGACTCTCTATAGATAAATATCACCCAAGTCATAAAATATTCTCACTTGATATCTACCATAGGAGTGAGTGCAATATTCAACTCAAGCAAACTAACCTCATGCTTACTAAAGGGATCAACGCATACCATCCCTACATCACATGAACTTGACAATATTTATAAACTTTGATAAAGAATCTATAACATTAACTTGAATATCAATTTTCTCTATATGGACATTCCTACTCTCAACCATATCGCTCATAGAATGATAGCTAACATCAATATGGTTGTTTCTAGCATGATAAACAAAATTCTTATCTAGAAAAATATACTCTATAAATCACATATCACCATAGTTTGACACCTAAAACTAATATTATCACTTAATTTTTTCAAGTACATTGGTTCCTTGCAAACATGTTTTGCAACCATTTGTTGTCTTTTTCTCATCCAATTCATTGCTCCACCATACATAGTAGACAAATAACCACTTGTTGACCTTTACTTATCAATATATCTAGCCCAATAAAAATCTACAAAGCCCTATATAATAAAAAAATTACCTATATCATTAGTACCATGCAAAGTTAGGAAATAACCTATATTTCCTTTGAAGTATGTAAACAATATCTTCGAATGTGTCCAATGTTCTTTATAGGAAAAGTGAATGTAAATGGGGAACCTAAGGGGGCATAAAGTGGCTAATTTTATTTGAAATAAGTAAAGAAAACTATCTTGGATGAGAAATTAATAATAATTATGCTTCAAATTTGAAGATGCAACAAGAACAATCTAGTCATAGTGCTCTTAATGTACTTTCTAAAATACTTTTTTTTCTTTTTATTTTTGTAAATTGTGGAGATTAAATGGTTTAAATAGGAGGAGTACACAAAGTGCTCCTATTTTTATCAAAAATAATATAACATAGCATCTAGTGTGCTCTCCCTAAAATGTTGACTTTTTTTGTTGGTATTGTTGTCACATGAAATTGCACCCTGCTGAACATGGGGTTCAACATTCCAATGACACAATGGAAATGACCTCATGGTGTGGAAAATTTTCATGTATGAGGTTGAATCTCTAGAGTAGATCAGATTCCTCTTTCAATCCAGGTGAAATGTGTTGGTCCAACCCAACACATGAAAACCTACCATTAACAACTCGCAGGGGAAAAGGGGAGAAGGAAAGTGTGAAAGGGAAAGGAGGTGATACACCAAGATGGAAAGTTGTTTATTCCTAGTCAAGAATGAATAATAACATCATTGAAGAGGGACCAAGGGAATCTCATTGTTCTCTATTTGATCGATTCCAAAGGGAAAACATGAAGGTTAGGGTTTGATAGGGTACTAGAAGGAAAGCAAGATTCTCAAAACATCAACTACAAACAATTTAACTCAAAATGTATGGATGTGAAAGGAAAAAAAAACACTTAGACATAAAGGAAATGAACTTACACAAAATACAAAATCTGAGAAGAGGAAATATTAGTCGATTTCATTGATGTAGAGGCAAAAAAGCCAATCTTTACAATGATAGAGTGTAAAATACAATGTCTGCAAAATAAAAATTTGGAGGATCTAGAGGAAGAACCCTTGAAATATATACATTTATTTCCTTTATAGACCAAGAATAGCTTGGAAAGACAAACTGAACCCTAATCCTAACCTAAGTTAGCAATGAAGGCTGTGTGTGAAAGGATGGAGCCATCCTATGAAAATAGTGACTAGGGCATGGATTTGTTAGGAAAGTCAACATAATGGTAATAAGTGAGCCTGGGTGCCCATGAAATCCACTTGCAAAAGATAAGGGATGCAATAAATTTCTTCGTTATGCAATAAATGTCATCCTTGAAGCCCAAAAATCAAAACAGGCTACTCAAATAGTAATTTGAGCATTAATGACATTGCCCAGAAAGCACATCAAATCTACTGAAAGGTCGAGGCATCAGGATTGAAAGGAAACCTTTGCTTATGCATCAAATGCTTTGGAGCCGTGAAACAAAATATTTGTCTCAAGGGTCAAGTGTCAGGTCTACTTCATACCACTTACACATCTTCATATCGACATTGGACCATAAAAAATCAGGCTTGGGGCCTATCGCTTACCGCATACCAAAAGGAAAAGATTAGATAAGGGAGGAATCATGAAGTGAAAAAAGGTAACCCTTTTCGGACTTTAGAGATTGGGGGAGAGGCTTACCTCTTACTGAGGAATGGTAAAAGGTAAAGAGGAAGATCAACATTTGATTTCTAACAAATAACACTTCATCAATTTATAGAAATAGAACTTGAGAGGGAGACCTAAGGATCATAGAAGAAATGGAAAATATTAAGGAAGAAGACAGATGACAAAGGAATTTTGGGAGTCGGGCATGGATAGGATTCCTTACCAACTACAAAGAGGAGGAAAAGGGGAGACAAGAGGTATGATCCTTGATGTTTGAATGACGAACACTTTGTCATATTTCAAAGAGCACATCAAGAATCAAGGGTCAAAGAAGAGTCTTACCTCTTACCATAAAAAAGGTAAGAGGTAAAGGGAAAGGCCGAAGGCCAATGCCCAAAACACTTAGAGGATAAATGGAAAGAAGAGGAGGAGTGGGAGTGATGAAGAAGGTATACAAGTAAATAGATAATTGAAAGTTTGAAAACTAGAAAATCAAGGACTTAGCCAATTTAGGACCCTTCAAGGAGAATTCATGCAAGATGGCCCACATAGGATCTCTTAGATTAGTTATCTATGATGGGTCACCTAAGGGTGGCATGAAATGACAAATTTTTTTACAACTTCTACAAGATGATTTCTTGCTAATCATGGGATCTGATAGCCTTATTAGTCCATTGGACATAGAGTCATGAGGGAAAAACTTCAAAAAATGGGCCTCCTTAGAGAAAAATAAAACATGTGCAGGCCTACACTTGGAGAAAAGCATGGAAAATAGGAACATACATTCCCTTAAGGATAATATAGGGTGTGCAAGAGGACTTCATGGAAAGAAAGATATTTACAATATGTACATTAAACTAATAGAAAGGAAAAAAATGGAATTTTCCTCTATCAAAGATGAACCTTCTGAAGGAGATGATCTCCCTCAGACCAAAGGTTCAAACCTCACCCGACTACAACCACTAAAAACTATTACTAACATGCATGGAACTGCACAAGCTTCCTGCAAGGTGAAGGATCACCTTATTGCGAACCTTGTTACTGTAGGAGAACCATATGATGCAAGTTTCAAACTCATCTGAAACTAGTGCCTCGAGTGAACATACAACAATATGGGTGAATTTTTTTGAAGATAGGTCAGTATCCAATAAAAAACCTTCTCTAAAGGGAAGAGAACTCACCTCATAAAAGGATAGACCAATTCCATCATTGTTGACCAGCTCATTGCATGAACTAAAAAAAAAGTGAAAGTTTCCAGCTCACATGGTGATGTAAAATATGCCAAATTTTATTTTTGATCTACATAGGGAATCTCTTCCTCATGCACCTCAAATGAGAAACTTTGAATCTCAAGAATACTATTAAATTGAGTGATAGGATCATCAATCTCCAAGAAAATGTGTGGTTTCTCATTAACTATTAAGTTACTTGCATTGATGCACACTTCATCAACACAAACCTTAGATTTTTGAGACAATTCAAGTGAAGAACTAAATTCTTCAGATTATCACCCTGTTTTAATCTCTTCTAGGCAATTGACTGCAATAGAATCAGACCCTTGGATGTAATGGATGCCACATCCTCTTTTATTTCCTCACTCATATGTTGTTTCCCTCTTTGATTCTCTTTTGGGGGGGAAGGTTTGACATCCAAGATTGAACAAAAACCTTCTAAATCATCCCAAAAAAGGTTCTCCACTTTAGAATGACAGACCTCAATAAATAGGGTAGTTTCGTCCACTATAACAAGGGATAAACACATTTGTTGCTACTACTCCAAAACCATGGAGTTGTCTTTTGCCATCAAGTTGGAACCAAGCTACTTAGATGATTTAACTGATGTAGGTATATGTGATCTATCCTCCTCATCTACAATAAAAAAGGGAGGACATCAAAAGAGAGGACTGACCTTCCTCTACTCTATCCAAATTTTCTAACTTTTTAATGTCTTGCTACGGCAAGTGATTATCTTCAATTGTTTCTTGTAGCAGATCAAGAAACTCATTGTCTTGAGCACATGAAGGCTCCTCAAAAATAGCTTCCTCACTCCTAGCCCAAAACATTTCCTTTTTTTTTTTTCATCTAACCAATTAGGATCCCATACCATAGGTCCACCTTTAAAGAGTGAAATAGGAAAAGAGGGAGGAAAATAGTCAAAATGGAATTAAAACTCTTGTTGAAGCTTTGGAAGAGGCTGATCAATAAGAGTAAATGGTTGAGCCTCCTCAAGGATGGGTTCTTGCGAGGAATGGAGGCTCTCAAAACTTGGGATCTCCAACATAGGATATTTACTTGATGGCACAAGAGGTTCAATTGGAGTTTCAAGGGGCAGATTAGGATTCTTGAAACTTACAAAATTGTGCTTTATTACCTCCTCCTTACTAGGTTGTTATGGAATTGATGGATGTGTATTTCTAAAAAACTAGGCACACAAGGGGCTACCTAAGTCTTAAGCAATTATGCTAGAGCAAGTGAAAGTTTGAGCTAATCTTTCCTAGCAGCAACATCCTTTGCTACATACTCCTCTTGTTGCCTTCTTTTTCCCTCCAACTACTGCTCATTCCTCCACCGAGCTTCTAACTCTTACTACTGAGGATAGTGAGCTTGATAGAAAAACTCGCCCTGCTATGGGAAATAACCTTGCTACCCCTGATAGGCTTGATTAGCCCACTCCTATTGTAGGTTAAACTCTAGTAAAGTCTCTGAATATTATCCAACCATCTATTGAAATCAAGAAATATGATTATAATTTCACTTACACTCATATTACCACAACTTTGGGGCTGACTAGGAGAGGAACAAGATTGATTTTCAAAATGATGAGTCTCTTGGGTTTGCTGATAGGGATATGTAGATGTCCAAGAAAACTGAGCATGGTTGGGTTGGTGGTATGCATTTTGTGGAGATTGAGAACCCACAATATCAAGGTTTTGTGAAGTGAAATGGGAGGCATAATCAACCTGATAGAGCTGATTGTGAGGAACAAAGTTGGTATTATCATGAAATGGTGGGGTATACATATGGTTTCCATTATAATATGGCATTTTATGTATATGAAACACTTTGAAATTTAGAATGAAAGAAAATGACTACCCAACCAATTTTTTTGGGTACATATAAATAGAGTCACCCAAATCGAATTGTAGAGTCACTAGGTGCTTGAAGAATGCCTTTAAAGGATGAATCGTTGAAGAAGGAATCACTTCATCAATGGCATCAAATGGATCCAGTACTGCTTGAACCAATAGATGTGCAAGGAGTCACCATGGTGTTTGAAGATATGCCTCCAAAGGCAAGGTGTGTTGAAGAAAACACCGGATTCTTCAATGGAGAGAAAGTTGCATCCCATTGGGCATGCCAAAAACTGTTGTCACATGAAATTGTACCCTATAAAACATGGGTTTCAACATTCTAATGGCATAATGGAAACAACCTCAAGGTGTGGGACCTTTGTGCGTATGAGGTCGAATCTCTAAATAAAGTTGGCTTCCTCTTTCAATCCAAGTGGAATGTGCTATTCCAAACTAACACATGAAAACCTATGACTAACAACTTGCAAGGGAAAAGGGGAGAAGGAAAGCATGAAAGGGAAAAGGAGGTGATACACCAAGATGGAAAGTTGTTTTTACCTAGCTAAGATTGTACAACAACATTGTTGAAGAGGGACCAAGGGACTCTCACAGTTCTCTATTTGGTTGATTCCAAAGGGAAAACATGAAGGTTATGGCTTGACAGGGCATTGGAAGGAAAGAAATATTCTCAAAGCAACAACTGCAAACAATTTAACTCAAAATTTATGCATGGAAAAGGAAAAAAAACACTTAAATGTGAAGGTAATGAACTTACACATCATACAAAAGATGAGAAGAGGAAAGATTAGTCGATGTCATTGATGTAGAGGCAAAAAAACCAATATTTACAATGGAAAAGTGTATTTAATATAGTGTCTGCAAAAGAAAATCCTTAGAGGAGCTAGAGGAAGAACCCTTGAAATGAATACATTTCTTGCCTTTATAGATCAAACATAACTTGGAAACACAAACCGAACCCGAACTGTAACCCAGGTTAGCAATGAAGGTTGTGTGTGAAAGGATGGAGCCATCCCATGAAAATAGCAACTAGGGCATGGATCTGTCAGGAAAGCCAACAAAAAAATAATAAGTATGTGAGCCTGTGAAATCCACTTGTAGAAGATAAGGGATGCAATAAATGTCATCCTTGAAGCCCATAAAAAAAAACAAGCCACTCTAATAGTGATTTGATCATTTATATGGCGTCACCCAGAAAATAAGTCAAATCCACTGAAAGGTTAGGGTGTCAGGCTTGAAAGGAAACCTTTGCTTATGCATTAAATGGTCTACAACCGCGAAACATCTTTTTTAGGGTTCAGGTGTAAAGCCTACTTCATACCGCTTACACATCTTCATATCGACATCAGACTAGATCGAAGATCGAGCTTCAAGCCTACCGCTTGCTACATACCAGAAGAAAAAGAAGATGTAATATGACCAATTTAAATGTCTCTAATTAATTCTATTTGAAATCATGAATATAAATAAAATACATAAATTTGCACAACTATTTTCCATCATAGCGTCACATGTCTAAATAATAAAATTGTATTCATTTCCAAATGTCATAAGTAATTATGCATAATTTGACTTGGCATTCAATTGCCACATAGTCAATTCAATTTTACACCAATGATATAAAGTACATAAAATAATATAGAATTCCATTGTGATTCCTCTTCATTGCTCACCTCCACTAGTGGAGAAGAACATGGTTCAGGTGCTTTTCCACCCAAACATGAAGCAACGCTTCCAAGAAATTATTCAGTCAATCAAAGAATATCTTACCCTACATGGAATAATTAGCAAGATATATAGTATGCAAGGTGGAATCTGGTGTGTGCCTAACTACACGCATTTCTATCTACTTTTAGAACATGCAAGTTCTATGTTAAAGGTAAAGATAGAGAGTAATAAAATAAAATCAATCCATTACACATAATGGTTGCAACGCTTGGCCAAGCTCATGCTGCATAGGCAACTTAAAATTAGATTTTGGAAACAAAAAATCTACACTCTTTGGTACCCGTATTGGAAGTAAACTTTCCACATACAAAAAAAAGGGGAGTCCCTCCCTTCTAGATCATCCACTAGTATCATATAACAAATGTTCTACAATTTATCTAGTACTTTTGTATCATTGCATCACAATCTATTTCATCATACATCATTCAAGGAGTCAAATCAATTCTAGAATATATAATGGTACCTACATACATCAAGTAATCTGCCATTTACATGGATTCAAATTTATACTTCATTAATATTCCATTTCTTACATTTCATTCTTTATGATTGAAATTAAGCAACATAAATTAAATGAGTAAAGGAGTTGAAATAAGAAGGTATATTGCATGTATGTGTACATGTATAAATGACGAGTTTATGTGTGTACACATATATTCCTACTAATCATAGTTTGAATATGCATATATGTTCTTAAGATTTTAAGGTAAAATCCATTCTACATGCATATCCCCATATTCAGAAAGAAATAAACTTCATAAGATGCACAATTTTGATCTTACAATAACCATAAAATTCAAATAATAATATAAGGAACAATAATAACAATATTTTCTAGACTTTGGCATGATTATGAATTCCAACTAGAATGTTACAAGGTTGTTTACTTAAAATAGAAAGAAGTTGATTACAACAATAATTTGAGTTGAATAGGATCTATTCATTTCATTCAATAGTTTGACTTGGTTGGAGAAAACATAATGTTATTATATATTCATTTTGTTCTAAGCAGATATTCAGATTCAATGTAATCATGTCATTTAGTAATTATTTAAGAGTATAATAAGTTGGTTTAAATATGATATCATCTCTTTTAAAACTTGCAGATAAAAGTATCATTCTATTTCAATTGTGAGATTATCAACAGTACCATATGTCGTTCAATTTTAATCATCACTTAATCTATTTATTTAAATCAAAACATCAAGGAAATTAACATTATGTTCTACTAATCTTTTAAATCACAAATATATAATAGAAAGGGGTCGATAATCATGTTATCGTTAAACAATAAACATACTATCGATCAACATTAAGTGTCTTTATTGTACTCATTATCTTATTGTTTAATGGTACTTTCATCCATATACTTGAGGCACCATTTATTTAGATTATAAACAGAGTATGATTATCATTCAACTCTATTAAGATTCAAACATATATATATGTATATATGTATAAATATAAATATATACATTTACACACGTATTACACACATCATATGAGAGTAAAGAGGATCATTTAAATTCCATGAAGGGATTTTTACAACCCTTAGCCTGCTAAGTCCTAAGCACTCGCAGCGACATATTGAAATAACAACCTGCATTATCATCATTTATGGGACGCTATTAAAATGTTCGATATATAGTATAACTTGGAACGATGGTATTGTTCACAACATCTTTATTAGAATGACACAAAATTGTTCAATAGTATGGAAATAATAAAACAATGTGAAATAGTTCACCAGCATACATATGGCAGCACATCGAACATTAGATGCATTACATAGAATGGTGGAAATCATTCCAAAATATGCTTCAAAATAGAATGATGAATATCATTCGACAACATGTATTAATGCTGGATGAAAGAATCGTCCATTAACTTGCATTAAAGACAGAACGATAGGGATCATTTTGAGCCAACTTTCATGCCCAAATGATTCTTATCATTTGACCCAAAACAACAGGGTTGGGGCTTGGTTTCCTCAAATGAAAGTTGTCGTTCAACTAAATGTTAAGGGAGATAATATCCATAAACGGTGTTCACATAAATAGAGAACCATAACGGTGTTCTCATAAACATAGAACCATAAATGGTGATCACATAACTAGAGAACCATAATAGTGTTCTCATAAACAAAGAACCATAAACGATGATCACATAAATAGAGAACCATAACGATGTTCTCATAAATAGATAACCATAAACGGTAATCACATAAACAAAGAACCATAATGGTGTTCTCATAAACAAAGAACCATAAACAATGATCACGTAAATAGAGAATAAGTGTAGCATGCGGGTTAGAGCCTGATTTCAGGCATTCGAGCTGATCATGCACATGCATGGAAATAAATTGACAACACAGAGAAGGAAAAATGGTGGTTTTATCCACAAAATGTGGCTAATAGGGGAGGGATAACATAAAATAAATTTGAAAGCCAGAGCCACAGATACATGAAACAATGCACAAACTTAAGGTAAAAACTAGGCATTCGATGCTCTATTCGCTCAAAGTGATGCACATGAAGGAAAAGTCATTCGTTAAAGTGAAGGAAACATCTAAGAAAGGCTTGAAATTACCTCTTTTTTTGTAATTTTTGGTGCTTTTTCCTTGTTCAAAGTGGAAATAGTTCCCCCTCATTTGTGCCTTTCTCCTCTGTTCACTCCTCAATCTTCTCTATGCCTTCTTGCTAAATTGTTTCCTTCCTTCAAATTATCTCCACTCCCCCTAACCATCAATTTTTGCATTCAAAAAATGGAGATGGTCTTAATTCTTCATGTCTTCTTCAGTCTAGTTGCCCACTCCATGCTTTTGAGAATAATTCCATTTTCCAATATCAGGAGGGTCAATTTTATTTCATTTATTAATGGAGTTATAAATGATTTTTTTTTAATATAGTCACATAAAGAGTTTTGAATAAAAGAAAACAATTTATTATTACAACCCATTATTTTATATATATATATATATATATATATATATATTTCTTTTCTTTTCACCAAAGATCTTATTTTCAAATTCTTTTAAAATAGCACATAATTAAGTTGTTCTACTTACGAAAATTAATTATGTATAAACATATGTATTTCCAACACCACTATTTCCTTTTTCTTAAAAATGAAATTAGCTCTGAATAGACAAGGTAAGGAAAATGATTCAATAAATTTGTTTTTCATATGATTACCTATTTAATCATTTGCGATTTCATACAAGAAAAATGATATCTACCAATTGCAAGTTAAACACAGGTGTTATTGTCTACAATGCTGTGTGTGCTCTAGATTCCAATGTTGCTTACCGTTCGTCATTCGGCTAAATAATCCTACCTCAATCATGTTGTCATTCTTCAACCTATTCCTGCATACACACACTATTGCAATTGTAATTTTCATCAGTAACCTTTAATAGATGCTTATTATGAAATAATTCACTAAATCATAAATTTGCAAAGATAATCATTCTTTTCAAATATCATTGAATTTATCAAATTTAATCATAAACCAAAAATTGATAAATTTCATTTTTTTTAAATATTTCAATTAAATTAACATAAAATCATATTGCTCTCAAGCCAAAACATCATAGCATTCAACTCCAAAATTATTAAAGCAACAGTATATAGTGAAAAAACAATAGTCTATCTAAGAAAGCAAATGAAGGAGCATTGTATTTCCTCCGCATCCTCCCATGTGACACTATCCTCTAAATATTAGTCCCATTGGACCTCATATTGAACAATGCCTCTATTTCACAACTTGGCGTTGGACCTATCCAGAGTTTTAATGGGCTCCACTAGCACCACTCTTGGATCATGCACTTGTATAGAATTCCAATAAAGTATATGAGCTACATCTCAATGGTATGGCTTAAGCAAAGAAACATTAAACACTTTATGGAGTTGAGCTCTAGAGTAGTCGATAGAGAAATTCAGTATGCAACTGGGTTGATTACTTCTAATACATCAAATGGTCCTATTGTCACAAAAAGTGTACCCTACTGAAAAATAGCTTAGTGTTCTAATGACACAATGGAAATGACCTCAAGGTGTAGGACCTTGCAAGATGAGGTCAAGTCTTTGGAGAAGGCCAACTTCCTCTTCTAAACTAAGTGTAATTGTGTTGGTCCAAGTCAACACAATGAAAATCCTAATGTTAACATAGTCTAACAGATCACAAGGGAAAAGGGGTAGAAGGAGACATGAAATGTGAAAGAAGGTGATGCACCAAATTTAGAGTGTGTTCTTTCCTACTTTAGAACAACATAATATGTCAAAGAAACAACTAAGACACCCACTCATATATGAAGGTAAATGAATTTTACTCAAACATGCAAGAGGTAATGGTGATAACGGTTGAATTTTATTGGTGTAAAGCTTAAAGTAACCTTTACAATGGAAAAATGCAAGAGTTAGAGGTATGCAAAAGAAAAATCCTAGAGGGGCCAGAGGAAGGATTCATAATAATGATACAATATTTTACTTTATAGTTCAAGCATAACCAAGATTTGAAATCAAAACCCTAACCCTAAACTAACCAAGGTTACAGAAGATGAACTCCAATCAGATTAAAAGATCTAAATTATGCCCAACCTTAGAGCCATCGCCAAGCCATAAAGACTTTGACATCCTAAGCACATCCCAAGATGATGACTCTTATGAATGCATGGATGGGCGCCTACAGATTCTGTAACAAAAAACAAACCAATATACCTTGACAAAAGAATAAGTCCTAGTTGCAACACATCAAGGAGTAATGGAGACATCTTGTAATAAAAAATAGCATTGAAAAGGCATGAGAAATCGATCCAAGTCGATCGAATTCAATATGGTAGCTAAGAATGTCACTGAGACATTACTACCATAAATTTTTCGTGAGCAGGAGTAGTTGTCGTTGAAGTTTGAATGTTGGCCATTGGATTGGAGATGGATGGATGAGATCAAACATTGGGCCAATTTTAAAACATCATCGTTTATTTCCACCTTCAAATAAGTGTCATTCATCATGCATTGCACAAAACACTCCATTGTATTGCTTCATAATAATGATGTGAAGCAAGGACATGATGCCACCTAAGCTGTTGGATATTCATTGTTTAATCTTAGCCCTTCATCACTTATCACAAAAAAGGAACCAAGCAAGTTATGTTTTCAAACTAGGATGTGATGAACCCTCTCAATGACTATTAGATGCTTTCCTTCAAATTTGGACCATTGACACTCTCATCGAAGTAAACAAGACCATTGCGAAAAGCACTTGGGCGACATCATTCACAACAACGATGTGAATGATGCACGCAATGACTGTCTGATTATCTCTACTATATATGAGCCATTGAAACCATACAAGGAAAAAAAAACCTCAGGCCCACTAAGACACCTGTCACCTAAACATTTTCCACCCATCATCGTCACCATCCCATCAGGATGTCAAAGGGACCATCATTTCTATTTCATCGATATCTTCCCTTCCCTTTGAAAAAGGGATCCTGCCGCCCATCACACATTGTAGAAAGGTCCTCAACTCTTATATTTATAACCATGATGCATTAGAAGGTAGCGATGACCATCTGATCACCATCTTTAAATCTAGGCCCTTAGTTTCTTGATCATCACTCATTACACGAAGGACCTCTCTACTCAAAAACATAAATGTGATGCAAAAGAGGATAGCAATATGATGACACCTAGTAGAGATTATTTTGCCCCTTGATACCTTCTCCAATGAAATATCAAAGGGACCACAAAATAGCTCTCTCTGATATTGATCTTTCTCTTTGAAAAGGAGCCTTGACGTTATATTTCTGATCGCACTAAGGCCTTCAAATCTTAGGATCATAAATGTGATGCATAGAACACCCACAATGACCATTGGATCTTTGCCTTCAAATTTGGGTCATTCGTTGTGCATAATGAAAGTGAAATGCAAAAGGCCAAAATATTGTAGTGATACACGATGCAAAGGAAAAGATATTCACTCATCACAGAAATGGGACCGATGAGCGAAAAGGCTTCAACGATGGGTGATGGAAAGACCTAAAAGGCGGGCTTTTAGATCGTGCCTTAAATTTTTTAAAATGGGGGTTGCACCTAGGTAAATAGACTTGGGAAAAATTATTTCTCGACCCTTAAATCATAAGAATCTTAATCAAATATTTAAATTGGGGCTGCAACTAGAAGACACGAGTAAAGAGGCCAATAAAAACATGACCACCTAAGACATAAGTTATAACTTAGTCAACTAGGGACTGGGTAAAAAGGGTCAATAGAGGAATATAACAAAAGTATCCACCAAGACCAGGGGGTTTAGGGTTTAAGCATATGAAGGTTTTGGAAGCCCTATCTTGCAGATTCAAAACCCTAATTTGGATACAATTGAAGAACTCAAAACCTCAAAGACCCAAATTCATAAAAAATAATCACAGATTTCAATAGGATGCACACATAGGATCTCTTTGATCTGATATAAATGATGTGCATCCAAGGGTGGCATAAAACATGTCAACATTTTGGTGATTTTTGTGGGATGATTACTTGCTAATCATTGAATCCATGGGTCTTATCAGTCCATTGGGCATAGATTCATGAAAGGGGTGAACAAAACTGGGCCTCCCAAGGAAAAAAAAAACATGTACATGCCTGCACTTGGAGGAAAGCATGAAAACTAGGAACATACATTCCCTTAAGGAGAATGTAGGGTTTGTAAAGCACTTATGGAAAACAAAAATATTTACAATATGTACATAAGATCAGCTGAAAAAAGAGGAACATCACAACTTGTTTCTATCAAAAATAGATCGTCTAAAAGAGTCTATTCCTTCAAGCTGAAGTTGTGATCTTCATTCATTTCCAACCATTGAAGTAAACCACCTAAATGCAAAGGGTTACGTAATGGATTAGCTTGGTGAAGAATCATCTCATTGTAGACCTTGTCACTGGAAGGTAGCCATATGATGCATGTGCCAAAATCCTCTGACCGTGGCGCCTCAGGAGAACAAAAAATAGCATGGAAAGCTTCTCTAAAAATAGGTCAACATCAAAAGGAGAACCTTTTAGAAATGAAAAAGAACTCCTCATACAAGGGTGAGCCACTACTATGGTCATTGGCCTTCTCAAAAATATGTTTCTCACAAAATTCCCCCTCAAGTTCCTCTTCATTTCCTTGCATGACAAGGATGCTCTTGATCTCATAGCAATTTTACCTCTCCATTTGATGGCTACTTATAACAACCTCAGGCTCATAGCCTGGAATATCCACCATATCCCCTTCATTCTCCATGAGGTTGGGAATAGGGGTGTTCTCTTCAAAGTTGTAGAATATTATTTGAACCAAATCCTCTTCTTCAGTAGGTGAATCAAAATGAAAAGCATTTCCCAACACATCCAAAAATAAATTAGGAACCTCCTCCACATGAGCAACATGTTCATGAACAACACACTCATCCCATCGATTTTCTATGATAAAATTCACATTTACAAGACTAGGAGTGTAAGGTTCAAAATGATCCTTTGAAGGTGATCTGCTGATTTTATTTGGATTCCCTTCCTCTTTTTTAGGTTTCACTAGGCTAATCAAAGGAGTAGCATGCTCTTTTTCATATACATCCTTTGGTTGATTATGCTATTTTAAAGCTTCTTGTCATAGATCCCTTTGAGGTGGTATGGAAAAGGCTTCCAAAATGGCGACATTCAGGTTATCCTTCTTCATTTGATCAACTGTATTGAAAGGGGACTGACTAACATTAGGTGAAACATCTAGAAAAACCAAAGAAAAATTTGTTGATTGAGTGACTTGAGGTTGCTCCAATATCCTATTTATCTTACTAGTAGGTTGATTTGATTATAGAACTATTGTTCTACCTGTTGTTTCGACAACTACAACTTTTTGAGATGTATGGGATGATGATGTTCGACCCATTGTGTATGAAGCACAATTATCCATTTCTCTCCCTTTTGATATGGTGTCTTGAGCTATCTGATTCACACCACAAAATTCCTATTGATTCTAGTTAAAAAATGAAGTCTCTTTGCAAGTGATCATGCTTTCCAGTAGCTATTTGATTTGGATTAAATTTTTTCTCTAATGTGGATGTCTCATTTTGAGCCACCAAAGCTTTTTCAAACTCACCATTTTGACAAGCATTCTAGTTATGAGGCTTATTGCATGGATAACACTAGACATGTTCTTTAGCTAGTTTTTTTGTACTGGGAGAAAAGCCTTGGAATTGCTAGTAGTATCTATGTGTGTGTTGTTCATGGGATTAGTATGATTCTACGGATCCTTCCCTTGATAAGGTGGCCTAATTTGTTGATAACCCTAATTTTGATACTGATAAGTTCTATTATTTTGAGCTCGTTGCCTCTTTTCTATTGCTAATCCATTATTCAACCTTTGGATAGGTTTCTCATTTCTTGCACCTCCTCTAGAGGTGTGATTGAAATAGTTGGTTGAGAAATTGCAGCCACTAGACTATGAACTACTAGGATAGAAGCCACCACTGGTTTTTGGGGAAAATTTGGAAATAAAGGTGTCAGTGGCCTAGGAGCTATCTTCCTAGCTTGTATCAAGCAATTTTCTACCCTTATGGAAACATCATATGCACTTGGTAAGGTGTTACCTCCAATTGATTGAACCATAACAACTATGTCACTATTAAGAACTCTTAGAAAATATAAGAAAGCATACTCAGGGGAAGGTTTCACTAGAGTAGGGATTCTATCTCAAGTCTTCTAAAATTTGTAGTTAAAATCACTCATAAATTCATGAGGTGTTCTCTTAATAGTGGTTAGCTATTCAACCAGGGATAAATGGTCACTCTTGTCTTCAAAATTTTTGCATAATTTCTCTCCTAACTCATCCCAATTGTGAATGGAGTTAGGTGATAGACCTTTGTACTTTCCTTTAAGAGAAGTGACAAGTAATCTAATAGCCACATTGTCCTTTGTTACATCATGCATAGAGCATATCTTCACCACATCTATGATGTGCTCTTTTGGGGTTGTGGATGTATCACCGACGAAATGAGGAATACTATTCAAGGAATTGATTGGTATATCATCTTTTTGGGCTAGAATTAACGGGCTACCACCAGTAAAAGATACAAAAGGATGATTTCTAGGTATATCCATATGGAAAAAATTCCTATTTGTATGGGTGGTAGGTCTTTTAGTTCAAAATAATCTACCCATAGGTGGTGTAGATTGAGATCTAGGAGAAGGAATTGAACTTCTATTCCTTCTTATCAGTGAAAAATATTGTCAATTTATTCTTCTATAAGTAGAAAATGAGAGTTGGATATATTAAAAAATATCCCTAGAATATGATCTTGCATGAATCCTTGGCATGAATGTGTAGGTCTAATCCTGAACTAGTAGTTCTAGGTAGCAGTAGAGTCACCAGTTCATATGTAGAGTTCTCCCTTGATAGTAGAGTTTCCAAGTACTTGATTGAGAGCTTCTTCAAGGCTGGAATGTTGAGAGTAGCACCACTCTCTCAGCAAAATGAAATGAAATTTCTTGCTTGTCCCATTGGGTGTGCCAAAAAATGTTGTCACATAAAACTGCACCCTATTGAACAAGAGTTTAGTGTTATAATGACACAATGGAAATGACCTCAAGGTGTGGGACCTTGCAAAATGAGGTCAAATTTCTGGAGAAGGTTGGATTCCTCTTCTAAACTGAGTGTAATTGTGTTGGTCTAACTCAACACAATGAAAATCCTAATGTTAACCTAGTCTAATAGATAACAAGGGAAAAGGTGTAGAAGGAGACGTGAAATGTGAAAGAAGGTGATGCACTAAATTTATATTTTTTTCCTTCCTACTTTAGAATAGCATAATATGTCAAAGAAACAACTAAAACACCCACTCAAATATGAAGGAAAATGAATTTTACTCAAAAATGTAGGAGGTAATGGTGATAATAGTTCAATTTTATTGACATAAAGCTAGAAGCAACCTTTACAATGGTAGAATGCAAGAGTTACAGGTTTACAAAAGAAAAATATAGGAGGAGCCAGAGGAAGGATCCATAATAATGATACAATATTTTCCTTTATGGTTCAAGCATAACCAATATTTGAAATAAAAAACCTAACCCTAAACTAACTAGGGTTATATAAGATGAACTCCAATCAGATTAAAAGATCTAAATTATGCCCAACCATAGAGCCACCACCAAGCCATAAAGACTTTGACATCCTGATCACATCCTAAGATGATGACTCTCATGAATGTAGGGATGGGCACCTAAAAATTATACAAAAAAAACTAGACCAACATACCTTGACAAAATAATAAGGTGTCTGCAACACATCAAAGAGTAATGGCAACATCCTGCAATCAAAAGCAACACTTGAAAGGCATGAAAAATCGATCTAGTTTGATCAAATTTGATCTGGTAGCTGAGAATGTCATTGAGAAATTACTACCACAAATCTACTGCAAACATGAGCAGTTGACCATTGAAGTTTGAATGTTGGGCATTGTATTGGAGATGGAGAGATGAGATCAAAAATTAGGCCAAGTTTAAAACATCATAGTTGATTTTCACCTTCAATTAGGGCCATTCATCATGCATCATGCAACCAATCCATCACCTTGCTTCACAACAATGGTGTGAAGCAAGGGTGCAACCCCACCTAATTCCTTGGATATTTGTCATTTAGTCTCAACCCTTCATCACTCATTGCAAAAAGGCACCAAGCTTTATGTTTTCAAACTATGATGTGAAGAACCCTCATGATGACCATCAGATGATTGCCTTTAAATTTGGGTCGTTGGCACTCTCATCACAATAAAGAAGACCATCGTAGAAAGCACTTGGGTGACATCGTTCAAAACAATGATGTGAATGATGCACACAATGACCGTCAGATTATCTATACTGAATTTAATCCATTGAAACCATACAAGGGAAAACAAAAACTCAGGCCCACCAAGACACCTGTCACATATGCATTCACCATCCACCATCGTCACCATCACATCGATATGTCAAAGGGACCACCATTTATGTTCCATCGATATCTTCCCTTCCCTCCAATAAAGAGATCCTATTGCCCATTATGCATCATGGAATGGTCCTCAACTCTTATGTTTATAATTGTGATGCATTAGAAGCTAGTGATGACCATCTTAACACCATCTTTAAATATATGCCCTTAGTTGCTTGATCATTTCTCATTGTGTGAAGGAATTCTCTACTCAAAAACATAAAAACGATGCGAAGGAGGATAGCAATATGATGACACCTAGTAGAGAATATTCTACCCATTGATACCTTCTCCAACGAAATGTCGAAGGGACCACAAAACAACTCCCTTTGATATTGATCTTTCTCTTTGATGAGGAGCCCTACCATTACATCACTCATCATGTGAAGGCCTTCAAAACTTAGGATCATAGCCATGATGCATAGAACACCCATGATGACAATTGAATATTTTCCTTCAAATCTAGGTCATTTTTTGTGCATCACAGAAGTGAAATACAAAGGCCAAAAGATTGTAGTGATACGTGATGCAAAGGAAAAGATCATCACTCATCATAGAAATGGAACCGATGAGTGAGAAGGATTCAACGATAGGTGTAAGAAAGGAATCCATCTTGGCATACCAAGCCCTAGGGGCTTGTTTGAGGCCATAGATAGACTTCCTCAATCTAGAAACCAAAGAAGAATCCTGTATGAATCCCTATGGTTGCTCCATGTAAATATCCTCATGAAGATCCCCATGAAGAAATGCACTCTTCACATCCATCTGATGTACAACCCACCCATGAGCTGCAGCAATAGCAATTTTCAAGCGAATGGAGTTCATCTTAGCAATAGGTAGAAATGTCTCTGTATAATCATCTCCTGGAACCTGTGAGAAACCTTTTGCCACAAGCCGAGCCTTGTATTTATCCACACTTCCATCCGCTGCATACTTAGTCTGATAGATCCACTTACATCAAACCATCTTTCTCCCCTTAGGGAGTGGACCTAAATCCCATGTGTGGTTCCTCATCAAGGAACTATACTCTTCCTCCATTGTTGAATCTCATTCAGGAATGCCTAAATCCTCCTTAAAGGATTGTGGATCTGAAGTACTATCAATATAAGCATGTGGAAAATCTTGATGTTGTGACCGAGTCCTTCGAGTATCTGAAGGATCCCCAACAAGAGAACTTGCTGACTTAAGAGTTTGTCAAGCCCAACGAGGTCTAGTAGGAGATGAAGGACGAGGCTCCTCAACTACAAGTGGACCCTATGAAGGTGTGATCTTGCGAGTCAAAGTTGAGGGAGAATCACCATCTGAGTCACTATCATCACTTTCCACTATGGAGGAAGGAAGAGGAGGATTAGAGCCCAAACTAGGAGAGCTTTCCCCAAAGTGAACACTCCTCTCAATGAATAGCTCATGTGTCTTTGGATCCAAAAGTCTATATGCCTTAACACCTTTAGGATATCCAACAAAGATGCAAGGCCTACTCTGAGGTTCTAATGCCTTGCGCTTCTCTGGAGGTATGTGTGCCCAAGTTGGACAACCAAAAACTCTGAAGTGTCTCACAACTAGTTTTCTACCACACCAAGCCTCGAAAGGAGTTATACCCTTCAAAGCCTTATGGGGAACCCGATTTTGGATGTGAGTGGCACAACTGATAGCTTCTGCCTAAAATTAAGGACCAAGAGAACGAGCATGAATCATGCAGATATCCATCTCTTTAAGGGTTCTATTCTTTCTTTCAGCAACACCATTCTGCTGTGGAGTGTATGCAACTGAATGTTGAAGATCAATCCCCTCAAGAGTACAAAATTCCTCAAGTCTATTGTTCACATATTCCCTTCCATTGTATGTGCAAAGAATCTTGACTTGCTTCCCTGATTGCTTCTCAACATGATCCTTGAAGGCTAGAAATATTTCAAACACTTCACTCTTGTGAACAAGAAAATAGACCCAAGTGAAGCGGGAGTAGTCATCAATGAAGGTGAGGACATAGCAGGCCTTGCTAAATGATGGCACTGGAAATGGACCTGCTACATCACTGTGAACCAATTGAAGAACTTCCAAAGCTCTCCAAGAATTCCCTTTGTCAAACTTCTCTTTTGAATGCTTACCCATGGAACAACCTAAACATACACCTTCTGAAAAGCTGATTTGAGGGAGTCCTGTTACCATATCCTTAGAGCTAAGTTGTTGAAGATAGCAGTAATTGAGATGTCCAAACCGCTCATGCCATAGCTTACTTTCTAAATTTGAATGAGTGAGCAAGGCTATAGAAGGAGAGTTAGGCACAAAGTGGGAGAATGAGTAAAGTCATGTGTTGTGATTGGCTTGTCCCATTGCAACCAAGGCATCATCCTTAAGTTCTTTGACCACAACTGAATCTTTTAGAAACTCAACTTTCTTGCCATCTCCAAAGTGAGTGATTTGGTAGATTGAAAGAAGATTGGCACTCAAGTTAGGAACATAGAGAACATTCTCAAATGTTCCATTATCCATGGAAACCGAACCTTCGCCTTCAACTTCCACTTGAGTATCATCTCCTATGAAGATGTGAGGTACCTTAGATGGCTCCAAAGAATAAAAATACTCCCTTGTAGAACCCATATGATGAGTGGCACCCAAGTCAAGTATCCATTGTTGTGAAGAACCTAAAGTAGCCACAAATGCTTGCCCTTTTCCTTTTGATTATGAGGAAGTGGAAGGAGATGAATCCTTCTTGTAGGCAGATGGAAAATTGATGTTGTTCTTCTTGATGATGCTTTTCAACTCATCAATTTTATTAGTGTGGCAATGATGCTCATCATGACCAAACTTCTTGCAATATGAACAAGTTGGTCTCTCCTTCTTACTTGAATTTCCCTTCTTGGGAGAAGATGAAGAATTCCCTTGTTTTGGAGAGGATGATTTTGCTTTATCTTGTTGTTTCTTTGGCTTAGATTGCTTTTTCTTCTTGTTGGAACCCTTTCCTTGAGTCCCTTGATTCCCTTGATTAGCCACCAAAGCTTTGGACTTTGAAGACTTGAGAACCCCCATGCTTATCAACTTTGCTTGCTTTAACATCAACATTTATGTGAATGCATCAAATGAAGGCATAGTGAAAGAACTACCCACTGTCAAGCGATAGGTTTGGAAGCTAGAAACAAATGTTGCATATTCTAATGGAAGCTTTCCCAACAAATTGTAAACCAACTGTGCATCTTTCTTATCAATTCCACAATCCTTAAGCTGTTCTCTTAGCTCATTTTCCTTAGTAACATAGTCTTGGATTGTATCAAAATTCTTGGGATCTAACATTGTGAGATCATTGCCAAGCTGATAACCTCTAATGTCATCAACTTGGCCATACAATTGACCAAACTTTTCCCAAGCTTCTTTAATTATTTTACACTTTTCAATTTGAAAGATTAGATCTTTTGATACATATTTCCTTAAAGTTCCAAGAGCCATAGTATTTTTAGTGAGCCAATCCATATGAGCAATAGGATCAACTTTAGGATCAGATGGCACAACAACAGTTCCATTAATATAATGAGTTAATCCTTTTTCCATTAACTTACTCCAAGCATCAATTTTCCAAGAAGCATAGTTATGTGGAGTTAACAAAGGAAACTTAGGAGAACCCATAGCAAAAAAATGAAAGAGAACAAGATAGAGAGAGAGGCACAATCACACAAGACACCCCCCCAAATTCACTCAATTAAAGAACCCCCCCAAAAAAAAAGATGATTTGGCACTTTATACTTAGTGCATGTACAATGGCCACTTGCAAGCCAAGCAAAGTAGGCTTCTAATTTTCAATGTTTTACAACAACCTTAAATAGGCTACAATAGACTCAAATGACGGATACAAAAGACCAAACTGAAATCTTATCTTTACAAATGCCAAAATAGGCCAAAAATGACCAAGTGCTGAAAGTATAATTTTTGATCACAATCAATACAAAATGATAGCACCAATGTGAATTTCAGAAAAAAAATCATGCACTTTAAAAAAAATGGCACCCGAAAAGGAGTTTGTATGAGCCTGAACGGAGCCCCGGAAGTTGCAAAGACGGTGACAATTCAACAACACCTGTGACAAATCAAGTTTTCTGGAAAATCCATGCACCAAAATTAGAAACCAATTGCACCAACACGTAGAGCACAAAAATTTATCCCAAATAAAAAAAAATTGCAAAAAAAAAAGCCTCAAAATAACCAAGATATGAGCGTTCAAAGTTGAACTGAAAATTTGAAAACTCAATCCCTGAGGGGGTCTAATTTTTCAAAAAGTAGCTGACGCAGTGCTGAAATCAGCAAAATACAACATTTAATTTGATAGCTGTATGATAGTCACGAGCTGCAGTCAGTTAAAATTGACGGTCATTTGACCGTTACTGTCGGCACTGTTATTCTCGGACGAAATATTCTTTTAACTTATCGGTATATGTCGACGTTGGTCCTAGAAACTTGCCGAAATATTCTTTTGTTGCTGGAATATTTTGTTGCTAGAATCTTCTCTAGCCATGTTGGAACCTTTCAAAGATTCCCAGAATATTCTTGAGTGCCGATTTTCAAAAAGTCTCCTAATGATTTTTAAAAACGTTGTTGGATATTTAATCACCGACCGCCGGGTTTTTGATGGGACGACAATGGTGGGTGGGCTGCTCATGGTGTGCCACGTGGCAGGTACAACCCTATTGTGGGTACGCTATAATAGTACTGTAGGTCTATGGTACAATATGTACCGTAGGTCTGTGGTACAATATGTACCGTAGGTCTGCAGTACAATATGTACTGCAAAAAAATTGTTTTGATTTTATCTTTAAAATAAAACTTTACAATAAAAAACTGCGAAAATACAAAATAAAAATTGATTAATTTTTTTTTTTTAAATTTTTGCAGAAAAATAAAATATATATATTTTTTAAATAAATCATACTGACGCAATAATGGTTGGGCCGTACGGCTCGACCAACAAATTTGTTTTGCCTCGATGGACAACTTGCTCTGATTTAGACGATTTGGTAGTTGATTTAGGGGTTTTTGGCCCTTTTGAACATGATGGCAATGTCCTTTTTGACTAAAAATGCTCTGAAGTGGTAGCTAGCTCTTGGATCTAGCAACCACCTCCAATCCTCAACCCTTTATAGATTTGGTCTCCAATGTCCAACTGAGATGAAACAAAAGGAAAATCTGACTATCTCAGACACTCTAGACGCAATGGTGAGCTCAGATCTGATGCAACAAGCTCCCAAAATGCACCTACAATACAAGGCCAAAAATGGAACCCTCCAAGAATCTCTCCAAAATGACAATCCAAAGGTACTCTAATAGCTTTGATACCATGTAAGAATTGGCTATGAAGGTAGCCACCCAAGATCTAGAGGCCTAATAGAAAGCACAAGCCTAAGAGAGATAGAACAATATGACAAGAATAAATTGTATTCTTTCAATGATGCAAATAGAATACAATGTGCTATGCCAAAGTACATAGGAGACCCCTTGGTTATATAGCCAAGGTAAGAACATAGAAGGGAATAATATTATGACAAGTGTCGTAATCTTATGACATGAGACAACTATGAAAAGCTATCACTCCACCTAAAGTGGAAAAGTGATAATGTGATAATCACCACAAATGGTGGATCACCCACAAAAGGTGGAGAGGTAATCACATGATGTGTCCAAAAAAGGTGGATGTGATAAAGTAATAGCATGATAAGTCCACCAAAAGTTGAAATTCTCCAAATACCTCCTATGTGGTCCCTAAGTAAACTTAACTAAGGTGTAATAATGACCTAGGACAAGGTACAACACTTTTAATTACACCAACAATAGGCGATAGAAAGACCTAAGCGGCAGGATTTTAGCACGTGCCTTAAAAGTTTTTTTTAAATGGGGGCCACACCTAGGTAAATAAGACTTGGGGAAAATTTATTTCTCAGCTCTTGAATCATAAGATTCTTAATGAAATATTTAAATTGGGGCTACAACCGAAAGACACTGGTAAAGAGACTAGTAAAAATATGATCACCTAAGACATAAGTTATAACTTAGCCAACCGTAGACTAGGTATAAAGGGTCAATAGAGGAATATAAGAAAAGTATATTCCAAGACCTAGGGGGTTTAGGGTTTAAGCATATGAGGGTTTGGGAAGCCCTAACTTGTAGATTCAGAACCCTAAATTAGATACAATTGAAGAGGTCGAAACATTGAAGACATAGATTCATAAAAAATAATCATAGATTTCAATAGGATGAACACATAGGATCTCTCTGATTAGATATAAATAATTTTCATCCAAGGGTGGCATAAAATATGTCAACAGGTCCCACGTATCTTAGAGACAACTTGGAAGATTTCCCAAAAGTAATAGAGTTCTTATGTGGCTTGAATCTTAAAAAGACCTTATCCCCTATTGTAAATTGTCAGAAGGTCCTATTCCTATTGGAATATCCCTTCTATCTATTTGTTGCCTCCTTTAGTATGCCCTTGATAAGTTTCATTTGCTCTTCCATCTCCTTTAGCATTTTAGGACCCACTATGACCTTGCCTTCCAATCTGTCCCAATTGATGTGTACGGAATTTTTTCCCATATAAAGCCTCAAAAGGTGACATACCTAACGATGGACGATATGAGTCTTTATAAGAAAACTCTACCATCAGTAGATACTCTTCCCATTTATACTATTGGTCTATATAATACATTCAAATGAGATCCTCTACTACCTGATTCTCTCTTTTTGTTTGACCGCCAATTTGAGGATGATAGGCTGAGCTAAAATTTAGCTTGGTCCCTAATGCTACATTCAAGGTTATCCAAAACATTGATGTCATATGAGTATCTCTATCAGATATGATGGACTTTGAAACTCCATGCAAGCAAAAGATCTCTTGGACAAATTTATTGGCCAAGGTCAATGATCCATCCTTAATATTCCCTGGAATGAAATGTGCCACCTTATTCAACTTATCGACTACTACTAGGATGAAATCATGTATGTTCTTACTCAAAGGTAACCCTTTACAAAGTCAATCTTGATCACTTGCCACTTGTACTCAAGTATATCATGAGGATAAAGGATCCCTGCTTGGTGCACATGCTCAACCTTAACTCATTGACACTCCAAGCATATGGCTACAATTCCACTACATCCTTCTTGAGTTTTGGACAAAATACAAGGATTTCAACTCTACGATCATCTTAGTAACTCTGGGGCATCTTGAATAAGCTGCATTGTAGAATTCTTCTAGGACCAACTTCTTGAGCTCTCCAGAATCTAGAATATACATCCACCTTTGATATCTTAAGATACTGCCTAATTCAAAATCATATCTGTCAAACCATTGCTTTGATGGATTCTCTTCTAAATCCTTCTTCACCCTCTCATATTTCTCATCTCCTTGCAAGTATTGCATGACCTGCTACCTCAAATTAGATCTCGTTGAGGTCATAGCTACTAGATGCCTTCTTCTACTAAGAGCATCTGCTACTCTATTCTACTTTCCTTTTATGTACTCAATTCCAAAGTCATACTTATTAAGGAATTCTAGCCACTTCCTCTATCGTGCATTAAGATTTTTTTGAGTGAAGATGTATCTCAATCCCAAATTATTATTTTTGAGCTCAAACAGTTTTCCCAATAGATAGTGTCTCCAAATTTGTAGGGCATGTACCATAGTAACTAATTCCAAATCATGTGGTTCGTAATTCATTTCGTGTTGCTTCATCTTCCTTGATTCATGTGCCACAACTTTCCCATCTTGCATTAATATTGCTCCTACACCATCTCCTCAAGCATCCATGATCACTGAAAATTGACCATTGGGATTAGTTATAGTCAGAACTAGGGCTATTATGAGTTTCTCCTTCAGGATTTGGAAGGCTTGTTTACACTTTTTAGTCCATTCAAACCCTTTTTCTTTCCTTTAAAGTGATGTTATTGGGGATATGATTTGAGAGAATCCTTGCACTTATTTCTAGTAATATCTTGCAAGACCCATAAAGCTTCGCACCTCTGTCACACTCTAAGGTGTTGGCCATTCCACAATTTCCTTTTATGTTTTTTAGGATTTACAATCAATTCCTCTGCTGAAATAATGTGACCTTGATAGTGCACCCTGTCTTGATAAAACAACCACTTGCATAGCTTCCCAAAAAGCTTCTTCTCACTCAAATGATGTACAACTATCCTCAAATTCCTATCATGCTCCTTAATATACTTAGTATAAATTATAATTTCATTGATGAAAATTAAAAAAAATCATCCAAAAAGTCCCTGAACATAGTGTTCATGAGATTCATGAAGGCTGTGGGTGCATTGGGTAAACGAAATGGTACAACAGTGAACTCTTAGTGCCCATACCGAGTTTGGAAAGTATTATTTAGAATGTCCTCTTCTTTTATTCTCAATTGGTGATAATCGAATATGAGATCTATTTTAGAGAACACTATTTCTCCCTTCATTTGATCAAATAATTCATCGATTCTCAAAAGAGGATATCAATTCTTTATGGTCAATTTTTTCAACATTCAATAGTTAATACACAAATGGAAGGTTCCATCCTTCACAAAAATTGTTGACGCTCCCCAAGGAGACACATTGGGTCTAATGATCCCTTTGCTCAATACTTCCTATAACCAGGCTTTCAATTTGTAAAGCTTGGTGGTGGTCATCTTGTACAAGGCCTTAGACCGAGGCTTAGCTCCAAGTACTAGGTCAGTAGAAAAATCAAATTCTCACTTTGGAGGCATCTCTGAGAGATCTTCAAGAAACACATCTCAAAATTCCCTAAGGATAGGGTATTCATCTAGGTATGGCTTCTCATTGTCAAAATCATTGACATGTACAACATAGATGGCACATCGCTTTCTTTGAGCCTTTTTGAGCTGTATCACTTAGACTGTCTAAGATATAGGGGTCTTTGTATCCCATGAATCTCAACCAGGTTTTCATAGTCATCCAGACAACTAACCATCTTATCCTCATATTTTACAATGGATTTGTACTTAGCTAATAAGCTAATCCCAAAGATTACATCATAAGAACCTATGGTTACCACATAATGGTTAACTTGGGTCTAGAAGTTGGGAAGTTCTAACTTTCTACAAAAGAAATATGAATCTACTTCCCACTCTACTCGATTCCTATATTGAATTGTCCATGGATTAGCTATATATAGGTCTAATGGGTAACTTAGAAATAATTCTAGGATCTACAAAATATTTTGTATCTCTAATATCTATTAAAATACAAATAATTCGGCCATAGAGCTTACCTGTAGACTGTATCGGAGAAGCTTGGTACTTTTCTTGCCTATTATCCATCACAACATGGATTTGGTGTTGCAGAGTCTATTATTGGTTCCCTTCATTATGTGACTTCACCTGCTAAGGATAACTAGATGCATAATGGTCATCCCCATAGGGGAAACACCCAACATTTGTTCCTTTTAGACCTCCTGACATATCCTCCTTAGACTACTTCTGATTATTATTAAAATTTCCATTTCCACTATTAGCCCTTTTGTTCCTTCCACCTCTACTGCCTTCTTCTTTCTTCGAAGTGTCATTGCCCCTTTTAAAATTCTTGATCTGATGGGATTTATTTCCCTTCTACATATCACCTTTCTGGAACTTTTTATTTCCAAAACGAGGCTTGAAGTTCAAATTCTTGTAAAGATTGGACAACTATTGCAACCTTTGTTCTTGCTTAGTGGCCTTATCAAAAAATTCCTCCATCATAAAGGGATTGTGGAGGTCCACCTCAGTTCCAATGGGGTCTCAATCCTAATATACACTTTTGAATCTACAAGTACTCATCTGATTGGTACTATTGTACATACTTGAGAAAACTAGTGAAATTCTCCCAATACTGAATTATAGTCATATTGTCCTGGGTAAAATTTTGAAATTCGGTCATCTTTTTTTCAAAGAAGAGTTGCAGTAGCCACCTTTTCCTAAAATATTGGAGAAAAATCTCCCAAGTGATCTCTCCTAGATAGAGTTTCCTTTGTGCCTTCTTGTTGTCCCATCAAGTAGTTGCCCCTCCAAACAATTGATACACAACCCAAGTAGCATTTTGGTTTAGCAAGTTGCAGAGCCCAATATATTTTTCCATCTCTATAATCCATGCCTCAACTCCATCTATAATGGCCTTGCCATCAAATTTTGGTGGTGCTACCTTCTTAAGATCTTTCCCAAATTCTTCCTCAAATCGACCTAGATTGGGGTCTCCTTGAACCCTCTATCCTTGGTTGGGTTCCTCATTCTTGGGAATCCAATCTTGTTGTACCCCTCATACCTATTGTTCCAAATGGTCCTTTTAGGATTCTTGTTATTTGAGGAGTTCCAAGATTTCGTCTAGCCTCTTGCTTGGCCCATTATCTTTTTCTCTACTTCTTGCTTCTTGCCTAGTGGTCACCATGATGACTCACACTTGACTTGTCTCATAGCCCACATTTAGTGTAACTTAACACGAGGTTATATGTTTAGACATTTGCATACACATAATACTACATATATATCATGTAACCTAAAAGGGATATACAAGTTCATTCACACCAAGATAAGTCTTCAAGCTCACAACTTTAAACACATAAGGACTTTCTTTATTTATAATAAATATGTATTTACACAAGATTCTTATTTACAAAAAAAATCCCATAGTATGTAGTTTCCTCATTTTTAGAAAGAGGACACTCTTTTGGGTCCTCATCATAATTTACATCAAACTTCTTGGAAGAGGAAGGATGTTCACACAAACACTCTTCTTTCATCGGTAAGGGTGCATTGTGTCCACACCCTAAAGGCCAATCTCTAATCATAGAAGGTTTCATAGTTTAAGGAGTTCATTTAGAATCCTCTATCTTTTTGCATCTCTCTAACTTGAGTCGAGTGAGGGTGTGTGCTAGGGTCTCATAGTAAAAAATCTAAGGTTGGTCTTCAGGTTTTGGATTTTCTTCGATAACAACTTGTTTTTTTGAAGCCCTAATGGTATTTCCTTTCTTTCTTCCTGAGTTTGACCTTCCCATTCACACAACCAATTCTGATTTGGTTATTCACAAGATAAGTCAATTTTGGTTAAGGGTTGACTAATCCCTAATCTTGAAAATTATGGGATCATAGTCCTAGAGCTGAACCCTAAGCTCTAATACCAAATTTATTATTCCTAATTATAAATATCTCTAATAAATTATATTTGACATTACAAATATAAATAAAAAACATAAATTTGCATAGCTATTTTCCATCATAGCCTCACATGTATAAATAATAAAATTGTATTCATTTCCAAATGTCATAAGTAATTATACATAATTTGACTTGGCATTCAATCACCACATAGTCAATTTAATTTTAATCAATGATATGAAGTACATCAAATAAGATAGAATTTTATTGTGATTCCTCTTCATTTCTTGTCTCCACTTGTGGGAGAGAATATGGTTTAGGTGCTTTTCCACCCAACCACAAAGCTACACTTCCCAAAAATTCTTCAGTCAATCAAAGAATATCCAACCCTACACAAAATTCTTAGCAAGATATACTGTATGCAAGGTGGAATCTGGTGCATGTCTAACTACATCCATTTCTATATACTTTTAGAACATGCAAGTTCTATGTTAGGTAAAGACATATAGTAATAAAATAAAATTAGTCCACTCCACATAATGGCTGCAAATCTTGGCCAAGCTCATGTTGCATAAGTAACTTAAAATTAGATTTTGGAAAAGAAAAATCTACACTCTCTAGCATCCATACAAGAAGGAAACTTTCCACAAACAAAAAAAGGGGAGTCCCTCCCTTCTAGACCATCCATTAGCATCATATAACAAATGTGCTATAGTCTATCTAGTACTTTTGTATTATTACATCACAATCTAATTCATCATACATCATGTTCTTGTGGATTTTGAACACACACCCCATCGGGATGGGGACCCCCTCTTTCAATTTCACATTAGGTTGCCCCTTTTCCCCTTAAGGGATGGGTCCTTCAAATTTTGATGATGTCACTTTTCTGAGCTTGTGAATATTATTAAAATTGAAAAGTGAGTACAATTTGCAACAAAGTTCTATAGGTCTAAGATTTTAAAGATCACCACTTAAGAGTTCCTTAGGTTAAACTTGCACCAAGTCCAGAGATTTCTTGCATCATTGAATTCCCCAATAGCTTTGAGTCTACAAATTTCCTACCTTTGTGAAATTACCAACACCCACCCTATCACCAATTTTAGACCTTTGAGAAATCCCTGACGAATTGCCTTGTTGCTTATTTCCTTTTTCCACTAATTCTTTGATTATCTCTATCTCATGGATTTCATGTTGCTCTAAATTATTTGATGAGTACCCTATCATGGATTTTCTGTGGTCTTGGATTTATCAACAAGAATCCTATCTCAAATTTCACAAGGGGGAGAAATTTACAATGTCACCAAAAGGGTCATTTCAAATGATTAATGCATCCTACAACACATATTAGGTGTCATTAATGATGAATGCATAGGGGTTTTAAATGTGTATAAATTTTATTTCACCATTGTATTGTCACTTTTTCCATTGAGAGGTCAGTTTGAGCATTGAGGAAACTAAGGGGCTAGGGTTTCCTCCTTTTTGAATTAGATCTTGAGAGGATTTTGTCAAAAATTGAAGAGTTTATAAACCAACTCGCACTTCATAACTACCGCTTCTACAAATGTGAAGGTTGGCCAGACCCTTTCTTTTCCTTTTGAGATTAATTTTATGTTGCACTATTATGTATTTCTTGCTATTCATTTATATTTCAAGTCAATTTCTTTCAAATATTGGGCACGAGATTAATCTAGGGTTAGGGCACATTCTTTGCACACATAGTCAAATCCAATAAATTATGTGTCAACCCTAGCATTGAGTAATATAAGTGTGTCTCTTTGGTTGGTTGTTAGGGTTTAGTGGCATATGAATGGTCGAGTTAAGGAGCATGTATGCTATAATATTCCCGGAGATAGTAATAAAATGGTTTTGATTTGTCTGCATTTGCATAGTTTTAAACCCTAAGCCTATCCTTCTTAAGCTTAGTATGAAAGGAGCCATCATTTTGGTTGTGATTCGATCTTGGGTCACATGAAGAAACTACCTTTTTATGGATTTAAACTTACAAAGAATCCATGCTCATTATTTTCATTACACACAACTCAATAAAAATTTGAATAAGTTCCCAAACTTCATGCTAGATCCATGAATAAGAATTAGAGCTAAGCTTGGTTGATTTTAGGTTTTGGGCCATTGAAGTGGATTCCCCTCAACCTTGAAATTTCCAATGAGTTTGAAATGTTGAATGCCCTAATATTTTTCAAAAAAATTGAAGTTTTGAGGTTTTTTTACTAAAACCTTTCATCCTTGAAATCATCGGGCTTAACCTGTATTGTTGAATTATGAGCCTTGCGAAATACCCGAAGGTTATTCCATCACTAAATTCATTGATTCTTGAAATACCTGAATCAAATTTCATTGCAAATTTCTCCATCGACTGAAAACTCTGATGAACTCTACCTCGTAGAATATGTGCTCTTTTAGATTATCCAATGGACATACCTATCACATAATTTACCTACCTTTGAAATTTCCAATGAACCATTTTTTGCTGATTTCATGACTACCTGAAAAGCCCAATGCATCGCATTGTAACTTAATTCCAATCTGCCCAAAATCCTCGACAACTTCGTTTGTCACTAATTTCTCTTGGATGAATTCCCAGAAATTTTTCATCACCAATTTCTTAAGTATCTAGATTTTTCAAGGGGCTTTAAGGGTCATGATTTATGCATATAAGGATTTAATTCCTATGATATGGAGGTATTCTTGGGCATAATTTTTTTATAGTTTTATGCATAACTGATGAGTCAAATGATACATTGTGGACTTGCTTGCTTCTATCTCGGATTTCCTATCACCCATAAATCCTTGATGGGATCCTTGTCGTGGATTTCTTGGGTTGATGAAATCCACAGATTTCCTAGAGGGGTGAAATCTTTGAATTTCTTGTGTGGCTCTGAAGCTCGGTGATTGTTTTAAGATTGCATTTTGGGGTTATGAACTAAATTTCTTAGGCATAATTATTGATGATATTATTTTATATGTGGCCTATTTGAGTATCTTGATTATGCTAACTCCTCTTATCTGATGTTCTATGTTTCACACTTTAACTAACGATGTTCTTTTGACTAACAAATGAGAGTAGAATCAAGCAAGGCCAAGACAAGCAAAGGAAAGAAAACAACACTCGAGAAGGAAGATCTTTCAAGAGTGGAGAAAATGAAATATGACTTCAAGGGAAGACTTCTTGAAATAAATATTACATCTTATTGGAGAGAGCTTGGTGATACCAACCTTGGGTACATTGATTTAGAAGAGTTTAAGAAGAGAATGTATTTCCCCCTCCCTATGGACTTGGTGAAGAGATTGGTTAGGATAGGGTTGGATAAACTAGTAGGGTTTCACCCATCCATCTAGTCCATTGAACTAATATTTGAATGCTATAAGAATTATGATTCTAATAGGAGGATGATAGCTGGCCTAGAAGGAAGGGTATTGGCCAATGTAACTAAGGAATCCTTGGCAAAGGATTTTGAGATTCCCTCACACCAGAAGTTGGTTAGATTTAAGATTCACACGATCAAGAAGTTCTAAGGAGATAACCCTAAGAAAGCCCTTGAAATTATGAATGCTTCATGGATGGAAAAACCAAGGAAACATTATACCAAGTTTCCCAAGGTCTTTCACAAAAGTTACTTCAAAGAAGAATAAAATGACATGGTCACTCTCCTTAGTAGGGTGATGGGGATAGAGAAGGAATACTTGTTTGAAGCTTTGATGTTTTATGTAATAGAATAGATTGTAAAAGGTACTAACTACCATTGGGTTGGTCTAATAAGTGATAATATGGACATGCAGCTAAGAGATGTAAAAGATATAAAGAAGTTCACAATTACTTCTTATGTAGTCTAGATGTTGGCTAGGAGTTTTAAGTATAGGGGATAAGTTGCAAAGGAATAATTGGAGAGGTCAAGGTCTATAGTTGCATTTATCTAGGACCTCCCACCACTAGAGAGTTAACGATTCCTTTACTATGGACATCACAAGGACCTTGCAAGAATCCATACATTGCAAGATATCTGTAGAACCAATGGAGCTTATAAATAAGTATGGGTATTGGTTTATACAATTCCCTAAATTTACATACACTAGGATCCATGGCTACCTACTTGTACCATAAATTTTCTTCCTTACCCAACTGATAAAATGATCCTATTGGAGGTAGCTAGAAAACTGGTTGTATTTGACAAAGTAGTTAAAAATCTATATAAGACAAGAATTGGAGGTAAATTCCCTTTGAGAATCAATGGTTGGAAGGCTTTCCCTTCTTCCCAAAGTGGCCAACATTCAGAAACAAAGATGGAATACTTTAATATTCCATCTCACACATTCAAGAAGTATTTTGATCCATATGGAGTAACATAAAAGGTTCCCAAAAGAAACTATAGGAATAAGGTACACATTGAACACTATTGTGCCAATTGTAGGGACTAATTGAAGGTTTTCAAGAGGCAATTTTCTAGGTTATCATTGAAAATGATAAGGTTGTATAGGATCATGGAGGTCCCAAATAAGGTGGAAGATGATGAAGATGTAGTCCAATATCATAATTACATGGAGGTATCAAATAAACCCCTCCCTCTAACTGATTGGGAAAAGGAAGAGATTACATACTTAACCCAAGTCACTGCTCCTGTAATAAAGTATTCTAAACAATGGGAGAAGCATAAAATTTTGGAGCTACAAGATGATGAGGTGACCTCAAGGAACAATCCTCCTCCCTAGAAGAATTAGATAATGAAGAGGAAAAGGTTTCTAAAGGAGAATAATTTGAGGAAGAAAGACCATTAGTCATCAAGAGAACAAAAGGAAAGCAAAAGACTAAGCCTAAATCAGAAGAAACCCAAAGGAAAAAAATTCCAAAGAAAAGGAATCCCATCAAAACAATTATTGAGGAGGCATCTCCTCCCCTGAAAATAAGGAGATTGGTTATGGGAAAAGGAAAGGGTGATTCTATTTAGTCTCCTCCCAAGAAGCAACAAAAAGAATAGGAAGGTGAGGATATGCCTCAAGATACAGCTGAGGGAGATACTCATGAGGAGGCTATTAATGTGGAAATCTCTAAAGCAAGGCCTCAAGTACATATTAGATGAAATATTCTAAAAGGATGTGAATTCCTTTCCTTGAGCTTGATAATATAGAAAAGGTTGTTGCTGAACTTGAGAAGGCTTCCCAAGCAGGGACCTCTAAGAGTGGAAATTTTGCAAAAGAGAAAGTAGAAAATATACACTCGAGAAACCATAGGAATACATGCCTTTTGAAGATGGTGAGGATGCAAAAATTAAAGATGTTTCCAAGGACCCCACCTTAGAAATTGAAGCTAAAAGTGTGAATATTCAAGATATTGAGCAATTTGCGGAGGATGATCAACAAAAACAAGAAGATGACAATTAGTTCTAGCGGGAAGAAGAAGAGGTTCATAAGGAAGAGGAAGATGTAAAAAAAGAATAAGAACATCCCATAATATGGAAGTAGAAAAATGGAATAATCTCCAAGAAGAAGAAAGTGACCAAGGATTGGATACAAACATTCAAGTGCCCACAACTCTAGATTGGCTTAAAGAGAGCCTAAAGCCAAAACCAATTATTGAAGAAGTGGCTCCCAATTGGGATAAATTATTGATTGGTTTTAATTAACCTAAAGAAAAGAATAATTCTCGAGTAATTTCCCACGTTGTTAGATATGATTGCAATAATAGGGTGTTGCACATTGCTATCCAAATGATGGAGAAAAATAAGGAGGAAATTACTCTAGAGGAATATAATGTGCAAACTATCAGTTTGGGACCTTCAATGAAGAAGCAATAAGATGAAGATCTTAAAGTATCCATGGATGTGATATTATAGAGGCTAGATAAGGAAGTGAAGGCCAACGAGAAGTTGTAGAAATAAGTGTATGAATTATAGAAGCATATCAAGCATTTAGTTCAAAGCCCCTGTGGACTGAGGTGGGCTCCTCCACACAACCTAGCATTCTCTCTAAGGATACAATAGGTGAACTAGAGAAAA
The DNA here is from genome assembly GCA_007258455.2 of Sequoia sempervirens. NCBI lineage: Eukaryota > Viridiplantae > Streptophyta > Pinopsida > Cupressales > Cupressaceae > Sequoia > Sequoia sempervirens. The sequence goes on from VDFB02168118.1 coordinate 67,874,063, forward strand.
TGAAATCATTTGTATAGGTTGCACAAAGTTGGGTGGCAGGTATGTATGAGAAGGGAATGCCCATTTCTTCACAGATTCTTCAGTTGTACAAGAGATGTTTCACTTGCAAAGATAGTGTTAAAAAGATAACTATACAATGCAAAGTTGTGGATGACAAATCAGATGTTAGGTTGAGTATGCTAATTGAGGTCGCGAAGTAAATTTTAATTGGAGAAAAGGTCCTCATATTTGAAAGTGTTGATAAACCAAGGGAATGGCTCAAATATTTCAAATTCAAAAGACAAATCATGGATGGAGCATTGGAACAATTTAGCAAAATGCAATTTGAATTGGAGGATATTTCTATGAGGTATATTTATTTTTTTGAAGTTATGACTGGTAGGTCCCTACGCAAGGAATATATAAAAATTATTTTTTCAAAGAAGTGGTGGAAAGAAAAATTTCCCCATATTGAGGATGGTAATGTCATAGAAAATCAACTAGAGGATGCAATCATGCATAGCAGCATGATGCATAAATATCAAGAGTCAAAGCTATAATGGGACAAAGTACTCAAGAAATATGAAGCTGAATTGGAATCAATTACTTTGAGAATAGAATTTATTCCAACTCCCAACCAAGAAGATTTGAATAATGTTTTGCACAAATTCCAAGAATTTTCTAGAAAGCTGCAAATGGACAAAGAGGGGGAATAAAGACAATTCCGCATAAAATTTTGTGCTAATCTTCTTCAAGTATCAAAGGATAGTTTAGGTGACCTTGAAGTCATTGCTAGGGGCACTTTATTTTGAATTTAAAATGGGGTTCTAATGAAAAAATGGGATTGTTGATTGTAAGTCACTTTGCATAGTTAGCCTGAGCCATTATTTATGCAATAGTTCAATTGTGAACGTTAATTCATATTATGGTATTTTTGGGTATATGTTTGAGTATTTTATAGTTTGAAAATATTTATGTTCCTTTGAAGATTACACTATTTTTGTGATACTATAGATGTTATCTTGGTTAAATAGAGATATATTATTCTAGATTTATCCACCTTGAATACTAGGTTATTTGTATGATTTCACTTAGGTTTTAGATTAGAATCTCTCTAAAACCTTGAATTTTTTGATATATTTTTAAATCTGTGTTAGTTTTAGGATAAAACCATCTCTAAAATTACTATATTTGATGATAATATCATTTCCAGGTTTTAGATCTGGAAAGTATGGTTAGGGTTTGCATTTATCTTTAGATTTCCCAAAACCCTCATAAGAACCTTATGGATTTTCCATTGTCAATACTTGACATTCAAAACCTTGAGGTTATTTTCTCAAGTTTTCTGAAGAAAGTCATCTTTTAAGAGAGATAAAAACTTTGTGTTTTATCTGTGTTGTGTAGTGCTAAAACTCTCATCAACATAATTGGTGATATAAGGAGGGCCGCTTGAACAAAGTTGGAGCATATAGGGCCATCCTCTCCTCTAAGATTTCATATATTACTCAGATCCACACACAATAAAGGAGAGTTTTAGGAGTTGAGAAATCCTACATAGGCTAAGAGAGCCAAAAAAGGGAAAGGTTCATCCTCAACACCACTTTTCATCCCCACTCCACCTTCATCACCACCTTCTTCGCCTTTCAATTTCACATCATTCGGTTCTCCCATGTCATCTTCATCCTCATCCCATATTCAGATTGTTATGCCTCACTCATTACCACCCCCACTTCCACCAATGGCTTGGTTAGCTAATAACCCATCACCCCTCTCCTTCAATAACTATCATGAGATTCCTAAGAACCCAAAGATTTTTTGTTCCAAGTTTTACAATAATGATCCCCACAGGACTGCAGAAGAACATGTGAAGATTTTTGAAGTGGCCCTTAAGGATCGAGTGGTTCCACATGAATATGTGGCTTGTAGGATTTTCCCTTATTCTCTAGGGGAAGAAGCATTTTATTGGTAAATTCATTTTCCTACTATTCAATAACAAATTGGGAGGGTAAGAAAAAGACCTTTCTATAAAAATGTGCAATCCCTATTGATCCCTTTGAGCTGTATAAACAATTTGTGTCAATAAAAATGGAGGTAAATGTTTTGAACAAGAAAAATGAGAGGGGGGGTGAATTAGTTGTCACAGATTTAGACTTTAATTCATTCACCGGAACTAATCCTTAACACTACTTAGTAGATTACACATTGAATACTAGTGCATAAACTAAAAAACATCACATAAACACAATAACAACATATTTACATGGGAAAACCAATAAGGTAAAAACCATGGTGAGGATTAACTCACATTGTAGAGAATATAAAAACCAATTACAAGAGGCTCATTGCTTGAGAAACAAGGCTCACTACCAAAACAAGGGCTCACTGTTTAGAACAAGGACTCACTATCCAATAGGGCTAACAACCCAGAGGGCTCACTGCCATAGAGATACAAAGAAGATAAATAAGACTTGTTACAAAGAGAAGATGATCTCAATGCAATAAAGGATTCCACCACAATTCACATAATCCACTTGTAGACATGCATGAATTATAGAGTGCACCTTCAGCTCACTACTTCTGAAAACTCAAAATTTAGGCTCCACACTGATCTACGATACTCACATCATACACACACATTGATTCACACTTATCTCTATTATCTTTGTGTTCTTGTCTCTATTTCCTTTTTTCTCTTTACTTCTTCTTCCCTAACTCATTCTATATTTATACCATCTTCAACTTTGAAACATATCCAAAGTCAGCCATCTAAATTCAAATACAAATTAGGTCAGTGCCAAAACATCCTAGGGTGGAATTAGAATGAGGGAAACCCAAGCACATGCTTCATAAGGACCCAAATAGATCCAACATGCTTCACTAACCCTGAAAGTAGTATTCCACACAAGGTCAACCAAACTAATGTAAAACACATAGAACAATTAAGCATGAACTTTCTAGATACCAAAATTATCTTTAATATAATAAGAAAACTCAACTCTAGAACCACAAGTCATAAGACTTTATCAAAGAGAAATTTGGACCAAGAATATTTCTCTCAGACCTCATCCAAAAACATAGAAAACCATAGTTCACAACTGGGGAACAAAACTCGCACTGTACAATGAATCAATAGCCAAAATGGATATAGTAGCTTCCAACAACCATGATCAACATATCTGAACCACACAAATATAGGAGCAAATATAGAGCAAAACCCGAAGAAACCACTAAACACTTGCAACATATCTTCATTACAATTTTCTCAATATCCTCGACATATACAACCAATAACGTTCATCCATGACACTAATGAAAACAACAATCATTTGATAACCATTTGACTAGTTGAAATCAATGACAACACCTTCAATATTTCTATTCTTGCAACAATCTCCCCCTTTTTCATTGATGGCAACACATGATGTGAAAAACCATCAAAGACACCATACTAGCTCTAAATACACTTCTTGAGATGTTTCTTTTCATTTATTTCTATTTCTCCCCCTTAGTAGATATTCTTTTATATTCTTCCTCTTTTTCTTCACATGCTTCCTCTCCTTTTTCACATGCTTCCTCTCCATTTTCACATGCTTCCTCTCCCCCTTTGACATCAATGACAAAGGAACAAGATATTTTACATTGATTTCCCCTTTGACATAGAAAACAAAATACTCACAATGACAACCCCTAATACTACATACTCCCCCTAAGAGGTGGCCACCAAAATATCAGTCCAAAATAAAGATAGATCCATAGATCCATCGGACTAATGCATCTAAATATGCATCTAGTTCAAGAAAGGAGGGGAAATGACCCCTAACTTCTCTCGAAGATACTCAAAAGTATCTTTGGAAGAGCCTTTGTAAATATATCAACCATCCAATCCTTCGTTAGAACATAATCAAGCTTTACTTCATTCTCCATGATCTTCTCTCTCATGAAATGATAGCTGATAGATATATGCTTCGTCCTCGAGTGCATCATAGGATTCTTTGAAATGTTAATTGTACTTGTATTATCACAAAAGATATAAATATGATCATCATACACCACTATGATATCTTTCAATATTTGTTTCATCCATAGAACATGTGAACAACAAGATGTAGCAAAAATATACTTAGCTTCTATAGTAGACAAGGAGACAATTTTTTTTTTTACTCAACCATGCCACCAATCTGCAACCAAGAAAGAATGCACCACCACTTGTACTCTTTCTGTCATCTACACATCCAACCCAATCTCCATCTGTATAAGAACTTAGAGTAAAGTTAGTATCTTTAGGATACCATAATCCATAATCCAAAGTGCCATTCAAATATCTGAATATTCTTTTAACAACAACAACATGTGTTTCCTTAGGATCTTCTTGAAATCTAGCCACCAGACAGAAAACATGCATAATATATGGTCTAGTAGCAGTCAAATACAATAGTCAACCAATGATAGATCTATACTTGCTCTGATTTGCTTTAGGTGAATCATCATCTTTACCCAGTTTTCAACTAGTCACCATAGGAGTACATACTGGTTTGGAACCATCCATCCCAAACTTCTTCAACATCTCTTTCACATACTTAGACTGTGAAATAAAAATTCCTTTCTCTATTTGATTGATCTGTAGCCCAAAAAGAAATTCATCTCTCCAAACATAGATATTTAAAATTCTTTTTGCATCTCTTCCAAAAACATCTTGCACATATTTTCATTTCGTCGAAATATAATTTCATCAACATATACAACTACAAACCAATATTTTCTCATTTTCAATATTAAAATACAAATTACTATCCACCATACCTTTGTTGAAACCTTACTGAATGAAATACCTATCCAACCTTGCATACCAAGCTTTAGGAGCTTGATTCAATACATATAAATCTTTCTTTAATTTGCACCCCATATCCGGTTGCTCTGACAATTGAAATCCTTCTAGTTGTTCCATGTAGACCTCTTCTTCTAGCTCACCATTAAAAAATGTTGACTTGAAATCCATCTAATAGACCTTAATGTCTTTATGAGCAAAAAATGCTAAGAAAATACTTATAGCTTCCATTCTTGCTACTGGAGCAAAATTTTCTTGAAAATCTATGCCTTCTACTTGTGATTAACCTTTACATGCAAGCCTTGCTTTGTTTCTAACCACTTGTCCATTCTCATTCAAATTATTTTTGAATATCCACTTTGATCCAACAATATTTTTATCTTCCAGTCTTGGGACCAATTCCCAAGTTTGATTCTTCTCAATCTACATATGTTCTTCTTTCATGGCTTCCATCCAATGTTCATCTTTACATGCTTCACTTACAATATTTGGTTCAATCTCAAAAAGTAAACACAAATTAACTTCAACAACAACTTTGCTTCTAGTTAATAGTCCTTTAGTCTTATGTCTAATAATATGACTTTTTGAATGATTCTTTTGTACATATCTAGGTGTCTTAGGTGAAACCACCGAAGAATCTTCTTCTCTTGCTCATTATTTTCCTGTTCTTCCACAATTTCTTCAATTCTTACACAATTAGGTTCATCAAATACATATCCATCAATGTCAATTGAATTCTTCACTCTCTCATCAACCTTGACATTTGCACTTTCTACAATATTTCTCAATATTTTATTAAAACATTTGAATTCTTTACTTTTAGTAGGATATCCAAGAAAAATGCTTTCATCACTTCTTGCATCAAACTTACCTAAAGTTTCTTCATCTCTTTTTATATAACATTTTCTTCTGAATACCTTGAAATATTTAATAGTAGGAATTATTCTAAACCATAGCTCATAGGGGGTCTTTGTACTCTTTTCTCTTGCTTGAACTCAATTGAATACATAAACAGTAGTATGAATATCTTCTTTCCAGTAAACTTTTGGTAAACCAACCTCAATAATCATTGATCTAACAACCTCTTGAACTATTATTTTTTTCCTTTCAACAACTCTATTCTGCTGAGGAGTTCTCATTGTAGATAACTATCTCTTTATTCCATGCACTTCAAAAAATATATTAAACTCATGGGAGGTGAATTCTCCACCTTTGTTATATTTTAAGCATTTTATCTTGAAGTTTACTTCATTTTCAACCATAGCTTTGAATGTCTTGAATCTATCTAATGCATTTGATTTCTCTCCAAGAAATGTAACCCATGTATATCTAGAATAATCAACAATCAAAATCATAAAGTATCTTTCACCTTGTATACTTCTCGCTCTTGTATGAATATAGAGATATGTAGGAATTAAATCCAGTAGTCCAGTAGTAGACTGTTCCTTTGATCTATAATGACTTCTTGCTTTCTTTCCAAACTAACAATTCTTGCATATATCATTAACAAGATTCGTAATTCTTGGTAAATCTCTCATGGCCTAAATTGCACTAATCCTTGCCAAGTTATCAAAATTCATGTCACACATTCTTCTGAGCCATAACCAACTATCATTAATCTAAATCATAAAGCATCATCCACTAGCACCCTTGAGTTGATGGATATTTCCTTCATATTTCTTTCCTGCAGTAGTCAATTTTTCGGATCCTTTCTGGATCTCACATCTCTCATCCTTAAACACAAGATCATATCCTTTATTACACATCTGACCAACACTCAAAATATTATGCCTTAAACCCTTAACATAGTAGACATCATTAGTATTATGCTTTCCATCAAAACTTACTAAATCTATCCTACAAGTTTTAGCACCGGTATCATCTCCAAACATAACCAAGCCTACATCATATTTTTCAAGTTTAAAAAACTTACTTCAATCACCAGTAATGTGATATGAAAAACCATTGTCAACAACCCAATAGTTATTTTATTGTTTAGCATGTAGGGAAGAGATAACAATACCTTCTTTTGGATTGGTTTCTCTAATCTCCACTGGATCTATTTCTTTTCAAGGGGAGAAATGTTGTTTATAGGCAATGGATCATATTTTATCTTCAGGCATTCATCATTGGCATGGGAGCTCTTTCTTTATGGGGGAATTCATATCTTCTTTTCTCCCTCTTCTATCGGGGGCATCTATTGTGCTTGTATGATAGAAGTATTCCTTGGGGGGTTACATTGAGTCCTCCTTTTATCCTTATTTCATTAGTGTAGTCATTTCATTTTCTCTCTTTTGGAGAGGGGTTTTTCCCATGTGGTTTTCTCCCTTTCTCTAGTTATGAGATTTTCATTTATTTGTATATGGGTAACTCATCATGACTTGTATCTGGGACCCATCATGCATCCATTATTGCATTCTACATTATATTTTTATAGTTTCTCCCTAAGTTGATCTTAAGGGGGGTGTTGGAATAATTAGGATAATCACTTGATAATTAATTAACTATTAAGTCCCTTATTACTTTAGTTCACTTAAGCTAAACTTAGGAGTACTTTTTTATTATTAGTTTGAACTAAATTTAAGAAAAGCTGTCTCATTGCATGAGATTAGGAAACTTGTCACTATCTAGTCAAATCCTCATCTAAGGTTTGCTTGTGTGTGCTTTTATAAAGCTTGCACATTCATTGTAATAATTACAATTCACATGTATTCATTCAACACATAAGGCATATCAGATGTTTTTTGGATTCACTATTTTCTCTCTTGATTGCATGGAAAATCAGTTGCTTTGATTTCATGTTTGTGATAGGTGTTTTAGTTGCATGGATTTCTAGGAGCTGTGGGGTTCACTATCAACTCCAACAAAATTTGGGTCCATGAAGAGGGGAAGTTTCAACCATTTTTTTGAAAGGAATAGATACCCATTTAGGAATGAGATCTTGAACCTTTGTTCCAGATCTCATTCCTAAACAGGTACCAATTCTAAAAATAGAACAAGTACCCATTATAAAAATAGAATAGGTACCTATTCTATAAGAAATCAAAATCCCAACCCACTTTTTTATTTGGTTTTAGGCTTGTGAAAGGCTTGGTAACCCAACTTAGCCTTAGACCTACAACTAAAAGACTAAGTCAATGTGAAGAGAAATAACTTTAGCAATATAGTTGATGGGATTTTATCAACATTGGTTTATGAAATTAAAACCCATTATAGATCACAATATCTAGTTTTCAAATATTTAATTTTTGTTATTATTGATTTTTTTTTTGTATTTTTTAATTTATTTCTAAGAAAATTGGTCCATAAACTTGAAATGTTATGATTTTTTAGTTTTTTTAATAAATTTTAATTTTTTAATTTTTTTGTAAAAAAATATATGACATCAATCTACAAACAATTCTCTATACAATGAAAAAATTAAAAAAATAGTTAGTCTAGATGAAATTATGATCATATACGTTGGTTTTCATAAACAAAAATTAGGGCCAATAAAAATTTGATTAAAAAATATTTAGAAAAAAGTTATAAAAAATTATCCTCAACAATCTTCAATTTTTAACAAATCTTTCCCCAAAAGGAATTAGAAAATTACTTTTATTTAGGTTAAATTATGGTGTTTGTACATGTGCATGGTATGGTCCTAAAAAGTGACTTTTAAAAGTGGTTTTTATACATGCCTAGTAAAAATTAATTTTTATCATTTTGGTATTAGAATAAATTAAATATTTGGAAACTAAACTCAAAATGTTAAATTTCATATCACTGAATTTTTTAAAGATTCAATGTGTAAGTGCATCAAATTTTAGTCCAACTGTGACAAATTCTAAAAATCAACAAAAACACTTCCACTTTTTGAACTTTTTGTGGACCCAACTTCTTGCACATGCCCTCCTATCACCTTCGTTCTCTCTCAATATTTCCCCTATATATATATATCCCTATATTTCCACATTGTCTATCTATATCTCATTATCTCTACCTCTCTCTCTTATTCAGTCCATCTCTATCTCCATTTCCCCTCTCTCTCATTCTATCTCTTTCTATCAATATATTTCTTTACCTATATCTTCATATTTCTCTATCTCTTTCCATATCCCTCTATATCTCTATATCTCTCCTTCTCCCTCTCTATATATTAAGCATGGCTATTTTTTCTTGTTCTATTTCTTCTCTCAAATTTCTCTCTTTTTAATGACTATTTTTTATTATTATTCTCCTTTAATTGATAATGTTTTCTTTGGGGTTCTTAAGAATTATATAAAATTTTCATCTAATTTGATTGTGATATTGGATAAATTTTGTCTTGCTAAAAGTGTCCTAGTCAAGTCTGGTAATTTTAAATCCTTTTTGTTCCTCAAGATATCTACCAAATAATTCTTATATTCCCCATATTCATCTACACTTCTTTCCAAATTTGAAAATATTTCATTTTATTTGTCCAAGGGATAGATCATTGGTTCAGGATTCTTCTCTTCTTCTTCTAAGACTAATTTTCCCTTTTTCTTTTTGGTAGCACCCACATTGGTACACATAGCAGCACCCACATTGTCACAATCAATCCTTGTCTTCCATACATTATCCAACCTTTTGTTGTCTCTCTTCCCTCTTAGTATTCATCCTTTGTCTTCTTTCTTCGTTATCTATGCTTATCATGTTAACTTTACTTGTCAGCTTAATTTCTTCCTTAATCTTTCTTGATTTCTTATTATCACATTTTTAAATGGGTATTTTAGATTTGGTGTTGTGTTACTTTATCTTTTCCTTTTAGATATCCACCCTTTCCATTCTCTATCCCATTTATGCCTAACCGCCTCTCACAAGATTGACACCAAGGAGATGGTATCACTGATTAACATAAAAAACTCTTTTCTTGAATCTTTCTATTGCTATGCTCTATATTACATAACCAGGGTCCCAAAAATGGAACCAATGTTAGCAAAAAAATGGGGGAACAAAGACTAGAGTATTGAGCCCCAACTAATCTATATATATTATATTTATATCAAACTCGGTAGTGATAGAGAGATCAAAGGTTGATGTTGTGCCCTTAGCACAAAAAACCCATTCGGAATGGGGACCCTCTTTTCTTTCACCTTGTCATGTCGTTTTGTCACCACCTCATTTTGCGTGCCCTATTTTGGTGTCCTAAATGGTTAACGTGCCTCCAAAGTATCATCTTAAGTTGACCGTATTTCATCCCCGCCAATTTTGCTAAGTCCTAGTTCCTTGTGGAGTTTCCTTGGAAGTTTAATTTTGCCAACGGCTTCAGGGCTTAGCGGGTCTAGCCTGCTGGGTTTCCCTTGCCGTGTTTCCATCGTGTGTTCACTGTCCTGAACGGCTGAAGACCTTCACCTTCTCGTGCCTTGGGACCCGACTTCTTGATTTCTGCCTTTTTGACTTGTGTTGCAAAACGGATGACTTTTTCCCTTTCCAGGCCCAGTCCTCCAAACTACTTTTCCCAGAACTCTGTGGTGACTTCGCCATTCCCAAATGGCTAACCTGCGCTGGCATCTCAGTCTCCGGGCCTCGGACCTCCTACTACCGTTCAAGAATTTAAACTCACCAACCCTCTTGTCATCTGTATGGGCATTAATGGATGTATTAAATGCTGATTAGGGGTATAAATATCTAGTTCAACCTATCATTTTCATATGTCAAGTTATCCAGAGGAGTTCAGAGTGATTTTTGAGGAGTCTAGTGCCTTTGTCGCCTGTCGCCCTCGCGCCCATTGCTCTCGTTTGCCGATCCTTTGTGGATTCCATAGCTTCTCTCACTGGGATTTTGAGGTAAGTTCACCGTCCACCTTTTTGTGGGGTTTTTCATGATTTTACACTTAACTGATAAATGAACATGGGCTAAAATTACTTTAATTTGGTAAAATAAGACAACACCTAAAAAAACCCATGTGATAGAATTCCAAGAAAACCTCCAAGGCATCCCCTAAGACAAATCCAGAACTATACCTTGTTGGTGTTTTTCTTCACGTAGGGAATTCATGCCTTCTGGACCCGAGCCTTCTTCTCGCCACCAAAAAACTTAGAGAACAAACTCAAACATTCAAACAGCGGGATGCCCTCTCGGGCTCGCGACTTCGGACCTCCTTCAACGGATTGCCGTCAGGACTTAAACTGACTTGAAACTCAACCTCCACTTGTGCTTCCTAGGCCAACTCCCACTGGATTCCATTCTCGAGATGCCACTTCACTTTCTCCTTTTCATATGGTGTAATAGCCCTGTCCACATGAGCCCCAGAGCCTGCCTCACCTTTTGTCGTTCAGGTTAAACAAACATGAATTGTTTCATCATATCCTCGGGCCCCGATTTGCTGATTTTCATCCACAGACTTCCTTAGTGGTTTCATCGTTCCAAACGGCCATCAGGTGGTGTCCTCCCGTCTCCTAGGCCCCGAGAATTTGTTGGGCATAATGATTGATAAACGATAAACTCAAATGCCTTCGCCTATCCCAAGTCCACACCGTCGAACTTTTGCCCATGAAATTTTGTCCCATCTTGGCCATCCTAAAAGGGAAAATTCAACCTGTCCTTCCGTCCTATGAGACCCACCATCCTAATTTCCCAAAACTTAAAAAAAATTCTAACGACCAAGCTTGATGCCGGGTCCGGTCTACTGGGCCATTCCTGTTAGACTTTTGTTCAACACCTGCCGTTCCAAACGATAATTCACCAATGGCTTTGCACCCCTTGAGACCCAAAAATTTTGAAGTTAAGGAGAAACACTGACTGCCCTTAAGCCTCTTGGGTCCCGGACCCAAAAATTTTGTTCCCCTTCAGTTGTTCCAAACGGCGAAGCCCTGATGGCTTTTCGGCCTTGTATCTCCATATGCTCCAAAAACAACCCAAATGACGTTCAATTCAAAAACCAATCTGGACCCACATGGCAAAATTCAACCTTCTCCTATATAGGCCTTTCAAACCATTAAAATTTGAAGTTGGGAGAAACCACTCGAGTTGCCCCACCCTGTTCACCCTTTAAACGACATTCCTACTAGGGAAGTCTGGCCCCTTGGGCCCAGGTTGTCCAAAATCCCTCCAGTAAATTTCTAACGATATCTTGAAGTAAAAGTTTGACTTTATGAATGATATATCATCTAATTGGACTTCGTCCATGGGATTATGACTAACATTCATGTTTTCATGATTGGTTATGCTCATTGTGCCTTGTTTGCAAGATATATGGAATCAGGTGTAGGACCCTCGAGGGGAACTACAAAGGAGGCTGAAAGGGAAGAAAGTCCCAAGGAGCGCCTACCCACCAAGTCCTCAATCAGGCACATAACATTCATCTGAGATTTTAATGAAGATGAAGAAGGTGCGAAGGTAGAGGAAGAGGCTCCTAAGGAAAAGAGTATTGAAATTAGAAAAGATTAAGAAGAAGGTGATCGTAAGTCACCTAGGGAGAAGGCTCAGATTCCCGAATGGCTGGAGAAGCAACTTGAGGAGAGGGCTCCCACCCTAAGAAATCCGAGAACTAGACTAGAAGCTATCTTAGCTAGGGCACAAATCACTACCAAAAAAGAGAAAAGTTCCAAATTCAGATCCAAAGTGACAATGGTTGTTTCTAGATCTAGGACTATCCAGGTGGCAACACTGGTAGTGGGAGCAGAAGGAATAAGCTATAATGTCTCTACCATTGATTTGGGAATGGCTACTAGGGAGAAAAAGGTAGAGCACCTCAAGGAATCTGTTGCCACAATGGTACACCTAATACAACAAGACAAAGTTTTAAAAGAGGAACTAAAGGCACCAGTAGCTGACCTAATGACGTACATTTAGTAATGGTCCTCAGCGGAAGAGGTGCCCACCACGTCTGTGGCTCCACTGCAACTGCTGTCCAAGAAGCAAATTGATAAGCTAAAAAGGAGAAAGAGTTTGGACAAGGCTACAAAAAGTTGGTTCTGACAGGTTCTATACATTGGAAACATGGGCATTAGCCATGCTGTTAGAACAAAAAACAAGTTCTTAGACCTACAACAGTCTCTTGAGGGTACCAGAAAAGTTTGCATTGGTTTCCCTATGAGTTATGAGTCCACATACCCGAAGATTGAGGCTATTCTCAAACTACCAAGCGCAACGTGGGAGAAAAAGGTCGCATTCAAAAGGGATGATCATTGGCTGATGTATGTATGGAAGCGGGACTTTAAGAACAAGAAAGAAAGGTTGGAGCAGTTGCTTGACAAAGTGGATCTGGATATTGAATGGGTTAAGGAAATCAGAGCAAATTGCACCTGATACCTGAAGCTAATGATGTTCTATGAGATGCATGTCGTACAAATGGACCCAGATAAGATAAGGCCCCACTTTCAGAAAAGGATGGAGGACAAAATGTCAGAGGAGATAACCATAGATTTTATGAGTTTTTTCGCTCGTGCCTTCGCCTAGTCAGAACTATTTAGGGACCACACTTCCAAGTATGAAAAAGACTGGGAAAGGCTTATAGACAACTCCAAGGAGTGGAGTTATCAATTGTTATGATCCAAGATTTTGGAGGTTGAAAAGCTCCAGCCGATAATTCTGATGTTCATGGAATATGCAGCTTGGAAGAAGCAAGAAGAAAACCCTATTATTAATGAATAATTCCTGACAGAGTAGCTACAGCAAAAGGGAAATCAACAAAAGAAAAAACTGCTACAATGCTATCACTAGAGGACAAAATAGGGATAGAGAAAAAGTTGTATTCTAAATTGAAATATATTGGGGGGTTAGGTAGAACCCTAAGTTGTAGTGAATTTTGGCCACACAATGAGAATAAATCTTGGCCATTCGTTCTACTTTTTGGACACTATAAATAGGGGGTCTCCTCTCATTTTCAAGAGAGAGTTGAGTTGTAATGACATGCTGCAGAAATTTCTAATGAAAATACATTGACTTGGGTGCGTTTTCTGAGTTTCTATACATGTTTCATGATTCAATCTCTCATAGTTAGATTCTCTAGTTAAATTTACATTGTTGTTTTAATTGGTTTCATATTTCTTAAATAGATTTAGTGATGCTATTATGTGATTATAGAAATTTTTGTTGTGTTGATGCCTTCTAGTCCATACTTTTTGCTATTTGTTGCTTGTAAATGGTCTTGTAAAGTTAGTCTGGGCTGAAACCTAAAGCTGATCTAAACTTTTATCTTTATTCATACATGTATGTGGTGGATGAAAGGTGAAATATCTATAGACCTTAGAAGATAGCACAAATTTCGTGAGGCTGTGATTATTTCTAGCTAAGTGGAATTTTGTTTGGAGGAAGTTGTCCATAGCAGGAACTACATGATTACTGTTCATAGTTAGTTGTAGATCCAGAAACCTTCCCTCCTCCCTGCTCTTTTTTTTTTTCTTTTTTTTAGAAACAACCTATGCTAAGGTTCATTGCACATTGTAAAGCCAAAACTTAAGAGAAATATTGAAGTTTTAGATTGTTGTTTGAACCTATAGCAAAGTGCACCTTAACTACCATCTCAGAAACTCCAGACTTTGAGATCCACTTTGCATCTAGCTACATAAGTCTACCTTGTGATTACCAGCAAAATCACATCAAGTAGCAATTGAGAAATTCCATTTAAGTCATGACCTAACACCCAAGAGACCTTGGGGTGATTTTCAGAAACTTGTTGTTGGAAGTCTCCTTTCAAGAGAGGTAGTGCATCTACGCACTACCTGTGTTGAGAAAGTGTGCAAAAAAACCCATCAACAAAATTGGTGCTAGAAGGAGGGCCTTGTGAAGCTAGATCGGATTGGATCATTCTCCCCAAACAGATTTCAGAGAATCCTATGGTCAACACCAAACAAAGGGGAACTTCAAGAGCTGTAGCCTCCCACCAAGGCTAAACAAACTAAAGGAGGAGACATTGCTCCTTCCTCTTCTTCCATCCCATTCACTTCCCTTCCACCTTCACCTCCATTCACCTCTTGTCCATGCTCCACCCAGCCGTATCAAATTTCCTTTCCACCTCTCATCTCCAACAGCCAGGGAGATGTCACTCTCCCTGCCCTTCAAGTTCATGGTGCAGCCCAAACAACCGCATCCTAGGTACATTCCTAGGCTGCTATCCAACAATAGGTGTAGCCTCATATTGTCGTCTCTCAACAACAAGTACTGCCCCCGCTTCCCATCATGGCTTGGTTGGCGCAAAATACAACACCATTTCACTTCAATGCTTATCATGACATACCCAAGAAGATGGATGGATTTTGCTCGAAGTTTAATCCTCGCAACCCGCAAAGGATGGCGGAAGAACACATCAAGATATTTGAAACAACAATTACGAATATGCAGATCACTCATGAAGATGTTGCATGTCGCCTCTTTCTATATTCGTTGGGGGAGGAGGATTTTTACTGGTACATCAATTTTCTAAGAGGGTTCATCACTTCATGGGACCTCATGAAGAATTCCTTCTTGTAGAAGTATAAAATTTCGATCAACCCTTCAAAGATATACTAATAGTTTATGTCTATCCGAAGAGAAATTAGCGAACTGATCTACACTTTCAATGATCACTTCCATCGCACCTTCATGAGACTTCAAGATCCATATGTACACAATGAAATTGTAACCCTGCTTGTCTACTATACAACATTGGATAATCTCACATTAGCATCGGTAAAAAGGATGCGCCTGCCGCTTACCACGCTAGTGAATGCTCATGTAGAAGTTGTCGCCAGTGCTGACTTAGGGCAGAATATTTCTAGTCCGCTGCCCTCTTTGGGTCTAGTAGCGCATCCACTATAGGTTCAGGGGCTCAACCAAGCATTCGATCATCAGAAACCTCTCATGAACCAAGTGTCGTAGCTGCCCATCATCTTGCACCCTGGACAACTAATGAATCATGCGCCTCTCGTGCCTTTTGACTTGTAGCCTCAACAACAACAGACCTATCCTCAAGATCCCTAGCAACAATAGGTGTACTCCCAGCAGCCGCAAGCACCATTATATTTTTTGGGACTAGAATTCCCTCCAACACATCAAAACTAGCCAGCAACCCTGCCTGTTTTCCTCCAAAATCAAGTTCCACAGCCAAGCAATACTAAGAAAGACAAATTGGAAGAGCTGACATAAATGATAAAGAAAATTTCCATCGAGATGACGCACCTGAGAAATAAAAACAATCAGCTGCAGGCCTCCCAACATAGCCTCCAAGCTAACCTTAATCGGGATAGCAAATACAACAGGGATGGTAGGGATAGCCGCGAAGCCGACACTTCTCCTGGACAAAACTATGATAGAGGGTAGAATTCAAGTCAAAAATTTGAGAGGAGACATTCTCAGAGGAAGATTTGCATGTAGAATACAAGACCCAATAACGAGGGTGTTCCTACTCCTCTAGATCAACCTGTCAGCAATGGAAAGACAACTAGTAGAGTGTATCTCATCGAGGCCGCTCTGTCTAGATGGTGTCAAGTCCACAAGACAAGTAGACACTCCAAGTTATATTTCCCTTAATTCCAAACGGCCGCTGAAATTTTCAAAGTAGAGGTCCAAAATGTGGTTGATAGTGCCAGTTGCAGGGACATCATCCCATCCGAGCCTTACGAATTTTTCTTCCTTGTGGTCAATCAAGCTCCCTTCCTACAGAGTGACTGTAATGAGCCTAAGAAGGAGGTCGCTCCCGTCCAGAATGAGTAAGTACAAGAGGTAAGTAATGAAGTAACCTTATCAAGGCTTTTCGATGTAGTAGATAATGGTCTAGTAGATGAGGAAGAACATGTAGATGAAGTTCATATGTTTCACCAAAGATCAACTCCCTACTTCCTTAGGAATAGTTAGGTTGGTGGACCCTTTACTACTTCTACCCCGCCAAATAACTTTAGTACTCTACCCAATCCGAATACTAGCAATAATCCCAGGCTTCCCCATGTGCCCACCCAATATTTCAACAAGGATAGGTCCCAAAATCAGCCTCAAGGCTAATCCCAGAACCTGTCAAGCCAAATGAAAAACCTAACTTGCTAGTTCCGCTATTAGCTAAGCCTTTGATTATGAGATTGAACAAATGGGTGAATATGTAGCAGAAGAATTCAAGAAGGTAAAAATCGATCTATCTACCTTCAAATTGCTGAAAGTCCCTACCGTAAGGCATGCCTTCTTTAGGATACTTAATGGAACCCCATTGTCTAAAGCAACGCTGGAAACATCAACAAAAAGGGTCACCTGTGAATAACCTAGGCAAGAAACTGTGATCCAAGACCTCATCTAGAAAAGGAAGGATAATCCCTCCAATCAGCCTGTGGGTAAGCAACCCTCCAAAGAATCAAATTAGAACCATAGGAAAACCCCTAGGGATCCACCCTCTGGGAAATTTAAGGACAATATTGGTGATAAAAACAAAGTTCAGGTGGCCTAGGTGGACACACCTATGGGCTTCTTCTGAGGTAAATTGGAAATGCCACCCTTTCTCACCACCATCTGGATATTTGGAAAAAAATCTACATAATTTTTTGATTGACTCTAGAGCATCGACCAACGTCATGCCCTTGGTCGTATGCAAATCCCTTGGGATTACCCCTATGCCTTCAAGGAAAAAGGTGACTCAACTGGAAAAAACCAAGATAAACATTGTGGGAGAAATGAACTGGATCCCAATGCAGATTGTCGTAGACCCAACGGTGGAATAGGTCATTGACATCCAAGTTGCGGATATTCTCGATGCATATGGAATCATCTTGGGATGAGACTTCACCCGCGCCTTAAACAGATATGCCACCACATATTTTTCACATATGTGGCTTCCATGGAAAGGACTTCCCGATTAGATTCGCATCGAGTGAGAGCCACACATGAAGTTCATGATCAATGAATATAACAACTTGAACGAGGTGTTATTTGTTGAAACTGAGTTGGGAAATTATTGTCCCTTTGTTTATCAAGAAGAGACAGAGACTCAAGAAGAAGGGATGGTAGCTGAAGTATTGCTAGTGCAATGTAGCCCTCCAGTTGATTTAACTCATACACCTCAGAGCACGAAGATGTTAGTAGAAGCTAATGGTGAGGAAACCCCTGAGGATAACATGTTGGGATTGTTGGACGGATTCTAGGATTTAATGGAAAAGTGCATACAAAACCAATGCAGCCTGGGTGCAAGAATGAATTTCCAAGAGCTCATGCTTCCAAATTGGTGTAGGGTGCATACTGTGGCTCGCTCTAAATTTGAATGTTGCTATGCCAAATAGTAGTAGAACATGTCAAGAATTTAGCTATTCCTAAGAGGGAGACGACATCAGGGTAGCTGACCCTCCACCATACCAAGCTAGTATCTACCTTAGAAGCCATAAATGACAACTTGTATCCTAAAGGTAATGATTTCCTCAGTGGTCCCAGCGTCAAAGAGCCTTCCAAATTTTGGACATTACGCTTTGATGGGTCCAAGTCCAAGCAAGGAGCCGACGCCGGATTCAAACTAGTCAGACCTATGAGTAAGTATTATTTCGCTGCCCAGAGACTTCAATTCTATTACACCAATAATGTAGTGGAGTACAGAGCTTTAGTCCATGGTCTTCTAATGGCCTTGAAGAAAAATGTTAAGATGTTGCAAGTTTTCGGTGATTCTAAGCTGGTGGTCAAAGAAGTTAGAAAGTTTTACTCCTTTCATGACAGAAGATTGGAAAACTATAGGCATAGGGTTTGGGAACTCTTAGAAGGGTTGGACGCATTTAATATATAGTTGATCCCTCATGCTCAAAACTACATGGCTAATGCTTTGGCTCAAGCAGCCAACACACTGCAACTCCTATCCTTGTCGGGTCTAAAAAAATTCACTTTTGAGCTAACTTCCACACCATCTGTCCCAGATAATGTCACTCACTTTCAAGTCTTCAATGATGATAAGCACATCCTCAAGTTCATCATGAGCTCTGATGTCTTTTCCGCCCAAATTATTGATGAGGTTGACCCAGAAGAAGCTGAATTGGACATAGAAGGGGCAATTAACCTCAAAACCAACACGATTCCCTGAGGGATGGTTCAACTAGAGCACATTTTTAATTTAGATCAGATCAGAGATTAGAATTAGAAAATGAAGAAGGAAGCCATAACCAACCAATGTGATGCTCACAACCTCGGGATTGTCGAGAGATCAAAAAAAAAATTATTGGAAAAGTATGTACTACAGAAGAAAAGAAAGGGATTGTGGATGCTTTACGGAAGTATCATGATGTGGGAGCATGGAGCTATGAAGACCTTAAGACTTACGACACCTCTGTCATCATGCACACCATCCCTCTCAAGACAGAAGTGTGTCCACTTCACCAATGGCAATGCCCTATCAATGCCTTGCTAGACCCAATCATATACAAAGAGGTGCAAAAATTGCTTTCAGCCAAAATTATCTTCCCAGTTAGGCATTATACTTGGGTGGAAAACTTGGTCCAGATTAGAAAAAAGAACGGAGAAATCAGATTGTGTGTAGACTTCTGCAATTTGAACAGAGCTTCAGAGAAGGAAAACTACCTGGTACCTTCATTGGATGAGGTAATGTATATCATCAATGACTCCCTGATGTCCTTTTTTGATGGCTACTCTGGATACAACCAAGTTATGGTGCAATACGAAGATCACCATAAGACATCGTTCACCACTAAGTGGAAGACCTTTTCTTACAGAAGAATTCCCTTTGGGATCATCAATGTTGGTGCCACTTTCCAATGTGCCATGGATATTGCCTTCAAGGATCTAATTGGGAAGTGCATAATCATCTATATGGATGATTTAACTATGTTTGCAAAAAAATAGAGTGATCATGTCTCTGATTTATGCAAGGTGTTTCAAAGATGCAGGGAGTTTGGAGTCTCCCTTAATTTCAAGAAGTGCATCTTTGGAGTAATTGAAGGTAGATTTCTTGGACATATCATTTCAGAGTAGGGAATCTCCATAGATCCTAAACGCATCCAATCTTTGCTAAAAAAAATTCCGCTGGGTAGTAGGAAGGAGCTAAAATATTTCTTTGGGAAGATCAACTTCGTAAGGAAATTCATCACGAGATTTGCTGAGATTGTCAAGTTGCTCAACACCATGTTAAAATAGGATGCTAAGATTGAGTGGACTCCTAAAGCCAAGCAGGCCTTTGAAAAAATTAAGCAAGCAATTTTGAAGCACATGTGCTCATTAGCCCAAACTATCTGAAGCCATTCTCCATCTATTCGTTCGCTTCAGAGCATTCATGTGCTAGCATTCTGAATTAGAAAGATGAAGAGGGAAATGAGCATCCTATCACCTTCATGAGTGCTCCTTTGAAATATGTTGAGTTACGCTACCACAACATAGAAAAACAATTGTATTCCCTTGTGAGGGGAGTGAGGAAATTCACACATTACATCCTGTGCAATAAAGTATTTGCCATTGTCCTCGATCCAGCCGTGAAAATGTTGCTCATGCAAAATGAATTAGGTGAACAAAGAGCCAAATGGGTCATGTTACTATAGAAGTATGATATGGAAATCCAACCAATGAGATTGGTGAGAAGAAAAGCACTTACCTGAACAATTACTGAAGCAATAGCAGAAGCAGGGCCAAAACTCATCATGCAACAATACCAGCTCAAGGATGTTTCTCCAGGAGAATGGTATGAGGATGTTGTTTATTATTTGTTGAATCACAAGTGCTTGCCTCACCTACAGGGAGTTTAGAATTGTGCTCTCAGGCTAAAAAGCAACAATTTCATGCTGCAAGGGTCTGTTTTATACAAGAAAAATCATGAAGGCATCTACTTAAGATGCCTTGGAAAGGAAGAATTAGATCGAGTCTTGAAGGAATTCCATGAAAATTTTGGCAGTGGTAATGGGTCTGGACCTTCCACTGCACATCAAATACTAAGAGCCGAGTATTACTAGCTAACGGTCTTCAAGGATGCTCATGGCCATGTACACTCTTGCCACACATACCAAATTGCTGCTACCAAAGAGAAGAATGATGCTGTCCCACTACAACCTTTTCTGGAGGTGAGGTCATTTGCATAATGGGGTCTTGATTTCATTGGTCTGGTAAGCCCTCCATCATCTGCAGGACACAGGTACATTCTTACCATTACTAATTACTACACTAGATGGGAAAAAACAATTGTATGTATGCAATGCACAATTGAGGTAGTTACAATTTTTTTAGAAAGTTTCATTCTAAATCACTTTGGTTGTCCTTATGCATTGGTATGTGATAATGGACCTGCATTTGCGTCATTAAAATTTGCTGGCTGGGCTTTTGATTATGGGATCGCCCTTAAATTTTCATCAAATTACTACCCTCAAGGAAATGGCCTTGCTGAATCCACAAACAAGAACCTGATCACGGTGATCAAGAAATTGCTCGATAGGAATCCGAAGGACTGGCATACCCAACTTCGCTTTGCCATTTGGGCAGATTGCACTCACCATAAGGATGCCCTTGGTGATTCCCCATTTCACCTGGCCTACGGTTTAGAGCATGTATTTCCTATCCACCTAAAAATCCCCACCCTCCAATTTATCAACAATTTTTATGAAGGGGGTGACCGTAGAGAAGCTCAGTTAGCTGAGCTCTTGCATTTAGAAGAAGTACTAGACCATGCCATAGAAAATTTTTCCAAACATCAAGGCGTAGTCAAACACTGGTTCTATCGTTGAGCCAAGATCAAGGCCTTTAGAATTACAGATTTAGTGCTGTATTGGGACAAGACCCATGAAAATAAAGGGGGACACAACAAATTCAATAATATTTGGCTTGGCCACTTTTAGATAGCTGAAATTTTGGGAGAAAATTCTTTCCGCCTAAAGACCTTAAACGGTGAAGATGTCCCATTTCCAGTCAATGGGAAGCACCTGAAGCATTAATTCCAAGATTGAGCTCTTTCGGGCTCTCCTCTGTAAATATTTGTACATAGGTTAGGTTAGGTTTTGTTTTGGTTTTCTTGCATTTTGCTATTTTCGTGTCACTCTGTTTTGCTTGTCTCCCAACTGTTTTTCTTTGAAGATGGTGTCCTCTGTTCTACTACGTTGACCATGCTCGTTCGATGAATGGTTCACTTTGTTGTCCGTCCTTAGTGTTCTTTGGCTAAACACTCATTCTCGACTACTGGTCTCTGGAGATTGCCTAGGAAATTTTCCTCAGAACTCGACCCTTGGTTGGATCCTTTTACACACATCTTAGATCTTGCAAAAACTGCATGTTAATTATTTCCAAAGAATTATACAATGGAAACTATGATATCCTAGTAAGTGAAAAATCTTAAGTTTGCTCCAATGGCCACTGTGGTTCCCAAACCCATCGTAGGCTTCAGTGCTTACACGGTTGAGCAAAAGATAAGTAAGAAAAATAAACATTGAAAGAAATATCAAAACAAAAGAAGAGAAAGAAAATTATGAAATCAAGGGACCATATGGGTGTGCGTGTAACTCTATCGGGGCTATGGATGCCTGGCTGGAAGTAGAGAAATATTCGTGGGGTCACAACAACAACTCCGTCGAGGCTATGGATGCCTGACTAGCAGTGGGGCGATGTCCAGGTTACTTTTGGTGTTGGACGGTTTATGTAGCTTTCTCAATTGGATTAGTAGCCTCTTGTCACAATTTTTGTGGAAAGGAATGAATTCACTAAACACACTTCTAAGATGTCTTGTGGATTGACCCAACTAAGGACTCTGTTTTCCTAGTTCATGACTGGACATTGGCCCCTGGTCTATGAAACCAGTGATTCTAGGTTCATAATGAATACTTATCCTTAGAACGCTTAGGAGTGTTCCCAACAGTCACCATTTGTTGTGCCCTCAACACACACACCCTGTTCGAAATGGGGACCCTCTTTTCTTTCACCTTGCTAGGTCATTTTTTCGTCGCCTCATTTTTTGTGCCCCATTTTGGTGTCCCAAATGATTAATGTTCCTCCAAAGTCTCATCTTAAGTTGACTGTATTTCATCCCCTCCAATTTTGTTAAGTCCTGGTTCCTTGTGGAGTTTCCTTGGCTATGTGCTTTTTCCAACGACTTTAGGGCTTGGCGGGTGCGGCTTGCCGAGTTTCCCTTGTTAGGTTTCCATCATGTGTTCATTGTCCTAAACAGCTGAAGGCCTTTGCCTTCCTATACCTTGGGACCCGACTCCCTGATATCTTCCCTTTTGACTTGTGTTGCAAAACATATAAGTTTTTCCCTTTTCGGGACCGGTCCTCTTGACTGCTTTACCTAGAACTCTGTGGTGACTTCGCCGTTCCCAAATGACTAACCTACGTTGACGTCCTATCCTCTGAGCCCCGAACCTCCGGCTGCCATCTGAGAATTTAAACTCACCAACCCTCTTGTCATTCATACGAGAATTAATAGATGTATTAAATGTTGATTAGGGGTATAAATATTTGGTTCAACCTATTATTTTCATATTTTAAGTTAGCCAGAGGAGTTCAGAGCAATTTCTGAGGTGTCTAGTGCCTTTGTCGCCCGTTGCCCTTATGCCCGTTGCTCTCGTTTGCCGATCCTTCACAGATTCCACAACTTTTCTCACCAATATTTTGAGGTAAGTATTTCATCCATCTTTCCATGGGGTTTCTTGTGATTTTACGCTTGAATGATAAACAAACATGGGCTAAAATTACTTTAATTTGGTAAAATAAAACAACACCTAAAAAAACCCATGTGATGGAATTGCAAAAAAACCTCCAAGGCATCCCCTAAGACAAATCCATAACTATACCTTGTTAGTGTTGTTCTTTGCGCAAAGAATTCATGCCTTTTGGACTTGATCCTTCTTCTCGTCACCAAAAAAGTTAGAGAACAAAATCAAATGTTCAAATGGTGGGATTCCCTCTTGGGCCCGCGACTTTGGACCTCCTTCGGCGGATCGCCGTCAGGACTTAAACTGAATTGAAACTCAAACTCCACTTGTGCTTCTCGGGCCCACTCCCACGCGATTTCATCCCTAGGATGCCACTTCACTTTTTCCCTTTCATACGGTGTAACGGTCCCGTCCACCCGAGCCCTAGAGCCCGCCTTGCCTTTTTCCATTCGGGTTAAACTAACAAAATAAATTGTTCTGTCATATCCCCGGGCCCTAATTCGCAGAGTTTTGTCCATAGAATTCCTTAGCAGTTTCGTTGTTCCAAATGGCCATTAGGCAGCATCCTCCCGTCTCCCGGGCCTCGAGACTCTGTTGGGCGCAATGATTGATAAATGATAAACTCAAGTGCCTTCGCCTATCCCGAGCCTGCATTGTTGGACTTTCGGCCATAAAATTTCATCCCATCTCGACCATCCTAAAAGCAAAAAATTGATCTTGTCCTTCCATCCTCTAGGACCCTCCATCCTAATCGCCCAAAACTTAACAAAAAAATCTAACGGCCAAACTCAATGTCGGGTTCGGTCTACCGGGCCACTCCTGTTGGAATTTCATTCAATGCCCGCCATTCCAAATGGAAATTCACCGATGGATTCCCACTGCTTGAGACCTGAACACTTTGAAGTTAAGGAGAAACACTAACTACCCTTCAGCCTCCCGGGTCCTGGACCCAGGAATTCTGACCTTGGAATTTCGTTCCCCTTCGGCTGTTCCAAATGACGAAGCCCTAACGACTTTCTGGCCTTGTATCTCTAGATGCTCCAAAAACAACCCAAATGACCTTCAATTGTAAAACCAATCTCAACCCACATGCCTAAATTGAACCTTCCCCTACATAGGCCTTTCAAACCATTAAAATCTGAAGTTGGGAGAAACCACCCAACTTGCCCCACCCTATTCACCCTTTAAATGACATTCCTGCTAGGGAAGTTTGGCCCCTTGGGCTCAGGTTATCCAAAATCCCTCCAATAAATTTCTATCACTGTCTTGAAGTAAAAGTTTGACTTTATGAATGATATATCATCTAATTGGACTTCATCCATGGGATTATGACTAACATTTGTGTTTTCGTGATTGGTTATGCTCATTGTGCCTTGTTTGCAAGATATATGGAATTTCGTGCATGACCCTCAGGGGCAGCTGTAGAGGAGGTTGAAAGGGAAGAAAGTCCCAAGGAGTGCCTACCCACCAAGTCCCCAATCAGGCGCATAACATTCATCCTGGATTTTGATGAAGATGAAGAAGATGCGAAGGTAGAGGAAGAGGCTCCTATGGAAAAGGAGATTGAAATTAGAAAAGATGAAGAATAAGGTGATCGTAAGTCACCTAGGGAGAAGGCTTAGATGCTTGAATGGCTGGAGAAGCAACTTGAGGAGAGGGATCCCACCTCGAGCAATCTGAGAACGAGACTAGAAGCTATCTTAAGCTAGGGTGAAAATCACTACCAAAAAAGAGAAAAGGCCCAAAGTGAGATCCAAAGTGACAATGGATGTTTCTGGATCTAGGACTATCCAGGTGGTAACACCAATAGTGGGAACAGAAGGAATAAGCTATAATTTCTCTACCATTGATTTGGGAATGGCTACTAGGGAGCAAAAGGTAGAGCACCTCCAGGAATATATTGTCATAGTGGTACACCTGATATAAAAAGACAAAGTTTCAAAAGAGGAACTAAAGGCACAAGTAGTTAACCTGATGGCATACATTCAACAATGGTCCTCGGCAGAAAAGGTTCCTACCACGTCCGTGGCTCCACCGTAACTGCTATCCAAGGAGAAAATTGATAAGCTAAAAAAGAGAGTTTGGAAAAGACTACAGAAAGTTGGTTCTGGCAGGTTCTATACATTGGAAACATGGGTATTAGCCGTGTTGTTAGAAAAACAAACAAGTTCTTAGACTGACAACAGTCTCTTGAGGGTACTAGAAAACTTTGCGTTGATTTCCCTGTAAGTTATGAGTCCACATACCTAAAGACTGAGGCTATTCTCAAACTACTAAATGGAGCATGGGAAAAAGAGCTTGCATTCAAAAGGGATGATCATTGGCTGATGGATGTATGGAAGCGGGACTTTGAGAATAGGAAAGAAAGGTTGGAGCATGTGCTTGACAAAATGGATTCAAATATTGAATGGGTCAAGGAAATCAGAGTAGATTACGCCCGATACCTGAAAGATGCCTGTCGCACAAATGGACCTAGCTAAGATAAGGCCCCACTTTCAGAAAAGGATGGAGGATGGAATGTCAGAGGAGATAACAAAAAATTTCATAAGTTTTTCCACTCATTCCTTCACCCAGTCAGAACTGTTTAGGGACCACACTACCAAGTATGACAAAGACTAGGAAAGGCTTATAGACAACTCCAAGGAATGGAGTTATCAATTGTTATGATCTATTTTTTTGGAGGTTGACAAGCTCTAGCCGGTAATTCTGAAGTTCATGGAATATGCAGCTTTGAAGAAGCAAGAAGGAAACCCTATTATTAATGAAGAATTCCTGACAAAGTAGCTACAACAAAAGGGAAATCAACAAAAGACAAAACTGCTACAGTGTTGTCACTAGAGGACAAAATAGGGATAGAGAAAAAGTTGTATTCTAAAATGAAATATATTGGGCGGTAGGTAGAACCCTAAGTTGTAGTGAATCTTGTACACACAATGAGATTAAATCTTGGCCATTCATTCTACTTTTTGGACACTATAAATAGAGGGTCTCCTCTCATTTTCAAGAGAGAGTTGAGTTGTTGTAATGACATGCTGCAGATATATCTAATGAAAATACATTGACTTGGTGCATTTTCTGAGTTTCTATACATGTTTCATGATTCAATTTGCCATAGTTAGATGCTTTAGTTAAATTTACATTGTTGTTTTAATTGGTTTTAGACTGATTATATAGATTTAGTGATTTTTTGTGATTATAAAAATTTATGTTGTGTTGATTCCTTCCAGTCCATACTTTTTTCTATTTGCTACTGGTAAATGGTCTTGTAAAGTTAGTCTGGGCTAAAACCTAAAGCTTCTCTAAATCTTTATCTTTATTCATGCATGTATGTGGTGGATGAATGGTGAAATATCTGAAGACCTTAGAAGATAGCAATAATTTCATGAGACTGTGATTATTTCTGGTTAAGTGGAATTTTGTTTGAAGGAAGTTGTCCATAGCAGGAACTCCATGATTACTGTTCATAGTTAGTTGCAAATCCAGAAACCTTCCCTCCTCCCTGCTCTTTTTTTTCCTTTTTTTAGAAACAACCTATGCTAAGGTTCATTGCACATTGTAAAGCCAAAAATTAAGAGAAATACTGAAGTTTTAGATTGTTGTTTGAACCTACAGCAAAGTGCACCTTAACTCCCATCTCAGAAACTTCAAACTTTAAGATCCACTTCGCATCCAGCTATGTAAGTCTACCCTGTGATTACCAGCAAAATCACATCAAGTAGCAACTGAGGAATTCCATGCAAGTCATGACCTGACACCCGAGAGACCTTGGGGTGATTTTCAGCAACTTGCTATTGGAAGTCTCCTTTCAAGAGAGGTAGTGCATCTACGCACTGCCTGTGTTGAGAAAGTGTGCAAAAAAATCCATCAAAAATTGACACATACTATCAATAGGTTGGATAAAAAACAATAAAATGATTATATTCCACCATAACACATATATGAGATAACTCCATGTATATATGTATGAGTATGCATCCATCACATACATACATTGAGAGATTAATCCCTTTTCATTAATCAGTATCTGATATTCCTTATATTTAATTCTATCTCTATTCTCTCTTGTTTTTTGTTACATTGTATGTCCCTTATATTCATCTACTTACCTAGAGTGTGTATGTTTAGTTAGGAGTTACACAATTTCTTGGGGGTGGTTTGTGGTGGGAATTGTGTCACTATTTTGACTATGTTTGATCTCCTACTAACATCAATAATTTTCCTCTTAGTGCCACTAGATGAAAGAAAATTCATGTAGGTATATGATATCACACAACACCTTGGTATTTATATAATAGAGATGCATTAAAAAAAAATCTCTAGGGACAAGAGCTAGTTCTCAACCTCTGGTCCCTATGTAATTCCTTCAAAATATGGGTGGATGTGTTTGAGAAAGATATCTCATGTGGTATACATTGTTATACTATCTTCATACACTAACTATCTATCCCCCAATGTGATGGTTCCTTGATGGTTACTTCCTCCACTCTAGATTGATGAAGCTTCCAAGAGTGTTCCATTATACCATATCCAAATTTACCTTCTTCCCTTAAGAAGGAGAATCATTTGATTGTGTTTCCTTTAGTTGAGGATCTAACCTTGCTAGATTATCCTAAAGGAGAACCTTGACCTATGGTATCAAGAAATTAATGTTCCCTCTAGTTGAGGGCCTAACCTTGCCAAAATATTTTAAAGTAGAACCACCACCTATGGTGCCCCTAGTGGCTATTTAGGTGTAGCTTGTATTAACATAATAAAGTAGTTACTCTAAATCTATTGAGACTCTCAAAGTAGGAAGAATACACTCTAGAAAAAAAAAGAAATAAGTCCACAAAATAATTATTTAAAAGATGTAAATTTTCAAGAATTGTGTCATTCCAAATTAAGATCACAATAAAATATGGAAAATAATAATAGAAATTTTCTTATATTTATATGAATTCAAATTTGGTGAAACTTTCCAAATTATTAAATGTTGGACTAAAAATGTGGAAAATGTTGTGTGGTTATAAAATATTTGATGTAAATGTTGGATGATTATGACCATGACCAAAATATGTATGGGGATTTCAAGGTTACTAGAGCCGCAACCAACCATAAAATGGAATTACAATTGTATTGGTGAAATTGGTTCTCATATAGGGTGTAATTTCAATGGTATTGGAAAATATTTTGGTGAAGTAAAACATTCATCCAAAATTCTAGGTGATTCCCCCTTACAAATGCATAGTTTACTACTACAAAATATTATGTATAAATTTTTCATAGATAATTTTGTAGTGATTTAACATCTATTGGATTGATAAATAATTATTCCTAGAAATTTATTCATTTCATTATATCTTCCAAAATCAATTTGGTCAATAACAACTATTTTCCATTTGTCATGCTTTAATGTCATTTCTCATTTCATGTATTATTTTTCCTTCTAAAATCATTTGCATCCTATAGATACAACCAATTATAAGGGGTATATATTTTCAATAAAATTATTATGATTAAACTCTCAAGTAGAAAAAATGCTACAAAGACAATAGCATGACTAGATGGATGATGAAGGAAGTGCAAACCTCAATCATAAATACCAATGATTTGAAAATTTGACTTAGAAATTTTTTAAATTAACACCAAAATTATGCAAATAAGATCTCATGTTTGTCATTCAAACCCTCCAAAAATTGTATAATAACAAAGAAAATATGAAATTACAATGGTTTTCAGCCATGTGGATTGATGAAATACATTTTAAAATTGATATAAAATTGAATTATAATAGAAAATATCAACCAAAAAAATGGTCTCCTTCAATCCAACTTTTTTTAACCAAATTCTAGCTCTTGCAACTTACAACCTTTAATGGAAACCTTTGTTGTAATAAACCATGGATTCACACATAAATTTTCTACTGTAAAAACATCTTAAAACCTGCAATATACCTGTAAGAACAATTTCCACAACCTTCCCAAGAAGGAACTACACATACAACAACTTTCAAATTCTACCCAAGAATGGCTACCAAAACATGCCCCAAATTACTTATAATCTTCAAAATTAGGCTCCCAAAGCTTCTCCAACAAAAAAACACGACCAAGTTGGGAAGAAACCTCCAAAAATGAATTCCAATAACCTTCCATAATATTAAAAATGCATTCATTAACCCACTACCACCAAAATTGCCAAAATTGGAGTCCATTCCTAGATTTTAGGGCAGTTTCCATTGTAACTCCTGCCAACTCACCTTGAGCACCCACTATTGCATACATAATTTTAGGAAATTTTTAAATGCATCATTAAAACTTATAATTCCCTCCAAAACCATGCCCAATTCTATTTTTGCTAATTTTTGAAATTGGCAAATTCTAAAAATTTCCTCCTAAATTATCTCCTCCCAAAATTTGCAACAAAATAATAAAAGGAATGTATTTAATATTTATTTTTGTTTTTCCTTGAAAATTAATCTATTAAATAAATCACCTACCAAACCTTATGAGAATAAAATAAAATGTCCTCATTTTTATTGATAAGAATTTCCCTTCACCTGGATGTTCCTGCATCAGACACAAAGTAATTTGAAATGTTTCATGAGTTGAAATTATAAACATTTATAGATCATGTGTTGATTCTTCATCCATCTTTCTTCCTTATCCAAATGTTTCTTCTTCTTCTTCAACTTGATATACCATGGTTCATCTTTCCATCCCATTTGATCATTCTCAACACTTGCACTCAAATCAGCATTAACAAATTTATGGAAATCAATGAATTCAATTTGCATATTTTTCTCACCTATTTATCCTTCACCATCTTCTTCTATTTCAACAAAATTCATCACACCTTGTTGTGTTTCATCTTGTAACCTATTGTTTATGCACCTTACCATCCCTCTTTCCTCACTTCCTTTTACCCTTTCACCCTCACAAAAATTAGCTTCATTAGCAACATTGACAAAATTTGATAAATCAACACTTACCTCTATTTTCTTCCCCTTGCTCACTGCTACAAATTTTTCTCCTTCAAAGAGGAATGTATCAGCTACAACCTATTTCTTTTCATCATCTTTTTCTATAATTTCTCCCTAAAATAATTTTTCTAATTTTCTTATCTCCTCTTTCAACAAGACTATCTTCTTCTTCATCATTCCCTTTGTTAAATCTAGGACTACCAAAATCCATTCTCTAAATTGCTACATCATCCACAACTTCATCTACCACTTTTGCATGTAAATTTTTACTAACATAATTAAATGATACCTCTTTTTTTATTGTGGTATCCTTCTCTGCAAACAAAACATTTTTTAGATAACACAAAATCTTTAAAATTACCATTAAATTTATAATCTACAATGACCATTTTCTCTTCTTTCTTTCTCCATCCTTCCTTTATGCTTATTTTCTTTCCTCTTTCCTCTTTCAACAAAAAATTCTTCTTCCCATATCTTTCTTTTCATGGGTATGTGCAAAATCATCATGGAAAAAATAGGCCCTTAAGTGGCAAAAAAATTAGAAAAATCAGAGTTAGGCAACTTGACGTAAAAATTTGAATAAGTTAACTATATTATTTAAAAAATATGTAACAATAGAATCTGTAGAAAATTGAATGTAGTTTCTAAACTACTAGGTTTATTTAAAAATTAAAAATCTATTTGGTGAAAATTTAAAATTTCAATCATAATACTTAAATTTCAAGGAAAAAATAAGAAAAAGGTGTATGTCTAACCACCCTAACCACAATAAAATAATAATATTTTTTTATAATATTTTAGAAATAAGTAGAGGACTCATGTCTGGATGTGATGCATATTTTTTTGTAATTTTTTTCTAAGTAAATAATTAATTATGAATTTTTTTATTATAACTTAAAAAATATATAAAAACTCATATGTCTAACCACTGGTCGATTCCACAAAAAGATATATGGAAAATCCTAACCTAGGAATTGGACATTGTAGTAGGTGACTAACATATTCTTATGGTCATTCATTTACATTGTCAAACTAGGGAACGTATACTTGAAATGGAGCGGCACTATATGTGCACTAAGAACCAGTTTTAGTCACAATTTACTAGAAATAAATGCTTGAAAGGAATTCTACTTATGCTGCAGGAATGTAATGTAAAGTCTTCTTAACTTAAGCATAACTTAATCAAACCAAAAATCATGACAACTATGACTAAGAAACAAACTATGAACTGGTCTTATGCTGCAGGAACAAACACAGGGATGGATTCCCGATGCTGCAGGAACAATATAAGACTGAGTTTGTGCTGAAACCTTCAAGAATGAAATCTAACTTATAATCAATAGGAGATAAATAACTAACTACAGATACTCACTAAGTGGGCCCCCTTATCAAGCATCAACCAATTTATGCAAGAATTGAACTCAAAACTTCATCAGCTTTTATTCATAAACTTTGAATCATATACATTGATTGTTCTGCTTGTAAGAAAACTAACACAAAACACCGTTTCTCATTATAATACTAACTTTAACACACTTTGTTTCTCACTCATGCAATAGGAACACTTATTTATATTAGAAAAACAACTAACTACCTAACTCTAACAGAGAAAGATGTGGACATAAATACATCCTGAAACCGAGGAACATACTTCTCATAAATGAAGGCATATCTATTCAACATGATTAAGAGAGAATTTAGTATTCCACTCTTCCTAGATTAATGATCATTTAGATTTCCTCCCAACGACCCAGTCAGAGAGTCTTTGCTGGAACAACTTCCTCGATGCCATGTTGGAAATGGACTTTACTGCAGGGCCAAGATCTGTTGTGCTTTGACTCGTTCATGCTTCTTTCAACAACCTACGATGCACATGGTGAAAGAAGCGAAAGAAAGTACGCGTGGAAAATAACACGATACACATTCATTAATCACATATTAAATCCATTTCATTATCCAAAAACCACATGCATTATATCAGTCATTCGGGAGGTCAAACAAAGCAATTAATATAGACACAGAGATGTTAAGCTGCAGGAATATAGGAATGTGTTACTACATGATACTACCCGATTTTAGATAAAAAGCCTTTAATCAAAGAGTTAAAACAACCATCAGCAATAAGAGTAAGGGTATTAAAAATACATCATAATATTCAAATTATGAGCATATTTCGAGCTCATCATTTTCCCCCTACTTATTCTAATGATGGTCCTCCAGCATTAAGCTTTTTAGTTGTTTCTCTGAAATCAATAGGAGTAGTATGGCCCTGTAATGAAGTTCCAAATTTATAGTAGAAACCTCTGAAACTTTGCCATCTCTCATATCTACCGGTTTCTGCATCCTCATTAACATCTGTAGCTCAATAAGGGTAAAGTGGCCACATCAAAACTGGAGGTCAAAATGTTAATGGTAACCATAACTCAAACCTTCTTTGGAGACCAAGCTGCATATACTTCTCTGTCCTTCTAATGGCTGCCTTAAAGTTCAAAGGGCTATGAGGCTCAGATTTCCTTAGACCAACAGTCATTTTTTCCCATCTTGTTTCAATTCTGGAAGATGAAAGCTTCCAAAACAGATATGTTTGGTCTTTGAACTCATCATACACCTACTTCCTAATATCAAATATTTTCATTATTTATGTTTGATCATTGAATCCATACACAACAGTAAGCCAATTTCTCATGATTGTTTGGGGAGCTGAGCTTTTAGGTCGCAGTGGAATAGGTTCATTCCTTTCAGCCTCTTCATAAGCCTCTAATTGTCTTCCATAGTTAGTTTCATTGGCCGCCCAAGACATGAGTGACCTCAGATGAATGTCACCAATGTAGAGAAGCAGATTCCACTATGTTTCAGAGGGAATTAGCAAACCATGCAAATAAAACTCACATAAAGAATTTTTTAGCCAACTGGGTGCTACTTGATATGCATCATAAAATTCCTTAGATGTGTGAATGACAAGGTCTAAATTTCTTGAAATTCTCATCAATTGGAACCAAAGAAATTGCTCTTTAAGGCACATAGCATATACCCTAGGTGGTGGTCTACATTCCATAATTTTACCAGTTATCTTCACCATTTCATCCATTTTCTCTTTCATTTCTTTCATTTCTTATTTTTGTCTTTCAATTTCCCTTTTCAATTTCTTCTTTTCTTCTTCCCAAAGACTTTGTTGAATTTCAGTTCTAGCTAAATGGCGGAAACTCAAAGTTTGAAATGTAACAGGCCTCCATGTAGTCCTAAGATATTCCAAATATTCAATCAACAATGTCCTTTTATAAACAACCAATGCTCGACAAGTTTCAGGGGGTAATGGGGTTTCATTGGAAACTTCAAATTGTTCAAGTTTTTCTTCCTCTTGTTGCAGGATGGACTCCTGTTGTTACTCAGGAGGAGATTGTGTTTCTTCTGAAACTTGCCTAACTACTTCAGCCAAGTCATCAAGACTTGGCATCCCCCTTTCACTACCACTACCATGTTGTGCTTCCTCAACTTCCACTGTCTCTGTTTGCACTTCCCTAGGAATAAAAGATGGACTTTGTGGAACATTCTCAGATACATTCTAAGGAACATCATGACCAAATTCTTCATATTCCTCAGGAATTACTATAATTTTAGGTTGAATGGAGGTTGAGGTAACTTTACGCTATTTCCTTGATGAAACTCTTTTTGGCAGTGTTTCTAAAGTAACAGCTGCAGGACACACTTTCGTGGCTTTCCTCTTTCTAACCTGCCTAGAGGATTCAAAATCAGCAGAAGAAGATGATAGTGAAACTACAGTGGCAACAGGCATTGCTGCAGGAGAAACTACTACAAGGGAAGATGCTGCAGGAAAGAGTAGAGTAGAACGTTTTTGCTTTTGAACATGAGGGTCAGATTCTAGGGTTTGTTCTACCCTAGATGATTCTCCTACCTTTGTTTTCCCTTTTTCTTTTCTACCAGCAAACCTGGTTTGTACTTGGGTAGAGGGCTCTGGTGTGGAGACTGTAGGACTAAGTGCTACAGGAGCAGATGATTCATGCTCTACTTCCCTACTTGTAGATTCTACTCTCTTTTTATTTTTCTTGTGTTGTGCAGGGAGTGCTCTAGGAGGCTCTGGAGGTTGCAGACCCTTCTGGGCAACAAATTTTTTCCAAGAAAAGGGTGATACATCCCTCAGAGAACTCTCGATCAAGAATTTAATGAGGGCATGAATAGAGTTGTCCCTACCCCTCTGGGTTTCATGGGCACAATGTTTCAAAAGGTTTAACAAAAAATTTGGAACATTGACAATTAAACCGTGCCTCATATGACTCAATAGTTTAAATTGATAGGAATGTAAATAGGAAAAACGTCCCTCATAAGTCAAGTACCTGATTATGAAGGTGGCATATTCCGAGTATGGAGGAGGTAGTGACACCCATTTGCATCCTTCTTTGGAAACCTCCAAGGGTCCTTCTGTTGGTATTGTGAATTCTGCCCTAGTAGAGACAACATCTCTCCCTGAAGAAAAAATTTCTCCTATCACCGGAAGCCCAGTTACTTTTACAATCCGCTCTTCTGTAATGGCTACTGTCAAACCCCACACTATAGCTTCTCCCTATGAAAGAGTTCTCAAAAACTCACCTTCAGCTTCCTCATTAGAGGAATCTATCCTCAGAAAATAATTCAACCAATCACAATTATTGAATGCCTGAACCGCTTGAGGATTTTTTGTCAAGGGTTTATGAGCTACATGCTCATGTCTTACTAACTGCCCACCCATATTCACAAATTATCCCTGCTGAGATTCCTGAAACTCAAGCTTCTTCTAAAAATTCAAAAAACTTCTTCTGCCCTGCTTCTTTTTGCCCTGCTATCACTTTTCTTTACTTTTTCAAGAATGACACAAAGGATAATTGCATGAAATGATTGTTAAAAACTACTCAAATCAAGCAGTTAATTGTTGTTTAGGATGAAAGCATGCAGTCGTACTTAGTAAGTACAAGAAAATAAAAATGTCTTAACAGTTGTGACAGTGGAATAAGAAAAAGTTGAAATGGATTATCCCCGCTCCCTACTAAAAATTTGGCATGTGTCCACACATGTGTGAAAGGATAGGCAAAGAATAGGCAATAATGACTGATATGTACATATCAATTAATAAATAATTGAAATAAATGAATGATGTGACAATAAAAGATATCGCTTACCTTTTAATAAGTGTTTGTACATACTAGGAAAGATCACAACTTAGCATGAAATGACGGCTGGAATTGAAACCATAAATGAGGGTGGTACGGCAAGATGGATGACATGGATGGGTGATATGGAAGAAGAGGAAATGAATGGTGGTGATGGATGAAAAGCAGAGAAAGTGGCTTCCTTAAAAAGGAAACCTTTATTATGGGCATGCAACATAGAATTTTAAAGAGATGTTGTAGGAGATAGGCCGAAGCCTTTTGCTGCAGGAAGATCAGTGGCCGCATTCGAAACAAACTACTTCATAAATTCTTCTTTGGACGTTGGCTTATGATACAACCTAAGACAGTGTCCATTAACCAATAGCTTGAATCAGACAGGATCTATTATAGCTAATTGAATTGAACCATTATCAAACACATTTTCTATTTCATAAGGACCAAGCCATCTTGTGGTGAGTTTACCTTCATTTTCCTTGTACCTGGAGTCATAGAGCAGCACCCAATCACCGACAGAGAATTGATTAGTTCTGATATGGTGGTCATGCCATTTTTTTCTTTGCTGCTGAATAGCTTCAATATGTTGTAGGGTAGCTTTCCTTATCTCATCCAATGCATTTAGCTGCAAGAGGTGTTCCTTTTGGGCTTCTGAAATATCAATGTTAAGCTGGAGAGCAGTCATCAAGGTCTTATGCTCAAACTCTATTGGAAACATGGTAGTTTTTCCATAGAGTAACTCAAAAAGAGTGAACCCTGTAGTTGTTTTCCATGTTTTCCTATAGGCCTAGACTACTTCAGGAAGGTGACTGCTCCAATCCTTCTTGTGTAATTGTACTGTCTTAGTAAGGATTGCCTCAATTTCTCTGTTGGTAACCTCTGCCTGACCATTGACTTGAGGGTGATAGGGGCTAGACTTTTTGTGCCTGATCTTGTAATCATTCATCAATGCAGTGATTAAGTTTGATGTAAATTGAGCTCCTTGATCAGTAACAAGTTCCCTTGGGACTCTAAACTAAGTAAAAATTTGCTCATACAAGAACTCAACAACTTTATTGTCATGGACATGTGTCATTGCTTTCACTTCCACCCACTTGGTTACATAATCAGTGCAAACCAAAATGTATGATTTCCCATTAGATGGAGGATCAATAGGTCCAACAAAATCCATGCCCCACTTGTCAAAGAGACTGACTACCACTTGAGAATACATGGGCATTTCATCAGACCTTGTTGGTCTCCCCATGTGTTGACATCTGTCACATTTTCTGGTGTAGGTTGTAGCATCTTTGTATAGTGTGGGTCAATAGTATCTTGTAGCAAGAATTTTCATAGATGTTATCTTGGCTGCAAAGTGCCCACCACATGGCTCATCATGACAGGCATGCAAAATTTCATAGGTCTCATCTTCCCTAACACACCTTCTCATGACTTGGTTAGGTCCTGCATAAAATAAACAGTTTGCAATCCATAAAAAGTTAAAACTTTTCTCTACCAACAATTCCCTTTCCTTTGGTGAGAAGTGGGCTGGGATCTTGTTGGTTGCTAAATAATTTGCAATATCTGCATACCATGGAGTTTTAGTAGCAATAGAAAACATATGTTCATCGGGAAATCTATTATCAATTATCTCAGGGGTGGCAGGTGTAGTTTTTTGAAGTCTTGATGAGAAATCAGCCACCACATTAGCCCGACCTGGCTTATCAATATCTGTGATATCAAATTCCTGCAATAATAGGAGCCATCTTCCTAATCTGTCAGATATGGCAGGCTTATTCATGAGGTACCTTATTGTTGCATGATCTGTATGGACAAACAATTTGGTAACTAATGACATAATGTCAAAACTTATTCAGGGCATACACAACTACTAGCAATTCTTTCTCTTTGACAGTATAGTTTAATTCAAGGCCTTGAAAGTTTTTGCTAATGAAATATATGGCATGCTCTATGGAATTCTCTTTCTATCCTAAAACTGCCCCTATAGCATAATCAAAAGCATATGTGTGTATATGAAAGGGCAGACTCCACTCCGGTCCTTGAAGAACAGGTGCTTGAGTAAGTAAGTTCTTAAGTTGTAGGAAAGATTTGTCACAGGCCTCAGTCCAGTTAAATTCAGAATCCTTAGTCAATAAGGCATATAATGGACTGACTATTTTGCTAAAATCTTTGATAAATCTTCTATAATATCTAGCATGTCCTAGGAAGCTTCTAACATCCTTTTGTTTCATAGGTGTTTGCAAAGTTAGAATGACTTTAATTTTTTTAGGATCAACTTGAATTATTGCTTGAGAGATATGATGGCCTATAACAATTCCCTCTTACATCATCATAAATCACTTCTCACTATTCAAAGATAAATTTTGCTCCTTACATATTTTCAACACTTTCTCCAAATTTGCTAATGCTTCTTCATAAGTAACTCCATAAGTGGTGAAGTCATCCATGTAGATCTCCATCGAATCATGAGAAATGTCAGCAAAAATATTGATCACTGGCCTTTGAAATGTTGTGGGTGCATTACATAGACCAAAAGGTAAGACAGAGTAGGAAAAAGTGCCCCATGGATTGGTAAAAGTTGTTTTGTCTTGATCCTCAGGGGCAATTCTAATTTGATTATACCCACTATATCCATCCAAAAAGGAGAAATACTTTTTACTAGACAATGAGTCTAGCACGTGGTCAATAAATGGCAGTGGAAAGTGATCATTTTTAGTTGTTGTGTTCAACTCCCTGTAGTCTACACAAACTCTCCATTTTCCACCTTTTTTAGAAACAATCACCAATGTAGATACCCATTGACTGTCTGAAATGGGGTAGATAAAACCAGCATCAAGCAATTTTCGGAGCTCTTTTTTAACTATTTCCCTGAGTGTTGGGTTTATCCTTCTTTGAGACTGCTTAACAAGTGAATAGTCTTCCTTAATGTAGATCCTATGAGTACAGAGTTGAGGATCTATTCCCTTCATATCTCCATAGTCCCATGCAGAAGCTCTGTGTTGATCTTGTAGCATTGTGACTAGGGAAGTTTGTTGAGATTGAGGTAGCTTATTATTGATGTTCAGACAACGGCCTAAAGACACTTCTACTTGCTTAGTAAGATCATTCATGTAGGTTGCTGATAAAGGTGGTGTCTATATTTCATGTGGAAGAAAATTGTGATAAACTGTAAGAAATTTAGGTGGCAGGCTCTCAGGATTCAGTTGTTGCAGAAAACACTACTGAAGACAGCTATCTAAAATAGATGGGCTACTCAGATCAGAATTGGACTACAAAATGTGTAAAAGCAGGCCATCCTCACTCTGAAGCTGGGAAAATGGATTAGTTTGCAGCATCATTAGCTGAGCCAATAAATTGAATTCTTTAGTTTCATCTCCTAAATCTGGCCAAATTGGTTGAGACAAGTCTGGATGAGGCTGGGCAGGTGGGTATAAAGCCAATTTCTTTCTTGACTAACCATCAAAAATTGTCATGTCTCCTGAACGACATCCTATAAAAGCATCAAAAATGGATAACCATGGTCTACCTAGGATGATAGGATATCCTCCCAAAGTTGCCTTAGTGGACAATATGGTGAAATCTACCAGGTATTCCCAAGACTCAATGATGACAATGACATCTTCTACCACTCCATCAAGTGTTACTGTGGAACTATTAGCAAGCTGCAGGACGGTAGGTGTAGATCGAATTTTTAGGATATCCAAATACTCCATAGTATGCTTGGTCATTACATTGATGGTTTCACCAAGGTCAATCAAAACATTCTTTATTATCTGGCCATTAATATTTATTTTTACTACAGGACTCCTAGGGTCAGTATATTTTGGAATGACTACCTTCATTAACATAATATCTACTAACTGTCCTAGAACATGGATAGTTTGGAGATCCTTTTTCTTTCTTCCTGGTTTCTTTAAACAGGCCTCCTTAATGGCTTTTCAATAATTGGGACATCTTTAATGGCTTGAAAAAGGAGAATTTGAATGTGTACATTCTTTAGCTGATCAAAAATATCAAAGGTAGGATCTTCCATAGACTTGGATGTAGTAATTTGCAATCTCTAAGGAAAAGGCGGTTTGGCCTGATGCTGCAGGATAGGCTCCTTAGAGACAATTTCTGATACAGTTATATGTTTTGTAGGATCAGTAGGTTGTTCAGAGGCAGAGTTTGGAATCTTTGTAATTACAGGCAGCTATGGAGCAGGGAGAGTGGTTCCAGACCTGAGATGAATATAATTAATATTTAGGGCATAAACTGGATATTGATTGGCTTCTGCAAAATACATAGGATGATGTTGTTGCTACTTATTATTAGGATTTGGCAATGGTTGAGCATGCATAGGTGTTTGTTTTGGAGGGCCAGTATTTGCTGCAGGTGTTGCAGGAGGTGGCATGAGGGCCAGAGGTTGTGGCTATTGAAGCTGCAGGGATCCAGGGGATTGGTTTTGCCATTACTGAGAACCTCTCCATGGAGGATTTTGCTGCCAATTACCTTGGGGTGGAGTCCATTGTCCTTGTGGCTGCTTCCAACCTCCTTGAGGAGATTTCCATTGAGGACTCTGATAGTTCAACCAGTGTGGTTGAGAAGTATTCCAAGGTGGTGATGGGCCATATGTAGGTTTCCATTGGTTATTGTAATTATAATAAGGATTACCAAAAGTCAAAGGGTCTTGAGGCATACCTTGTCTTTGAGCCCATGGTCGCCTTTGTGCAACGAAGAATACTTGGTCATCATCACCCTCTACTATCTTAAAATTAGTAGGTAATTGGTTAGCCTCCAAGTTAGCCACCATCTTACATCTATAGCCATGTTTCTTCTATTTGCAATTTGAAAAGAACTTAGCCAAGATTGCTTCAGCTTCCTCATGTTTCTTCCGAGCTTGAATAGTATCCAACTATGTAGCCATGTTGTTTATGATATCCTGCTTGAAATCAGATAGCAAATATGTGATCTCCATCCATGAAACTCCATTAGTAGAAGACTTTCCCACTGTGGCTTGATGACCTCTACCCTTCTTAACAATTGCTCGAGAGTAGTTGCGACATATGTTCTTGGTATCATCCCAGGGCACTTGGGTTATATCTCCCCCTCCCATCAGATCCAGGGCATCTATACAGGGGTCACTGATTCCCTTTAGAAAAATTAGTTTCTGAGATTCTTCATTAAGAATATGGTTTGAATTCTTTTTTAGGGAAAACAAGAATCTTGAGATATAGTCTTCTAGGCTTTCATCCTCCTTTTGTTGAATTTTGAATATATCATCACCCTTACTACCACTCTTACAATATTCCTTATATTTCTCAAGAAATTTTGTTTGCATAGCTGCCCAACTATCAACAACATCCCTTCCCAAACTCATAAACCATCTAAGAGCTCCCTCCTTCAAAGTAGTAGGAAACAACTTCAGCCTGTGAGCATCTGAAGTGTAATCATAGCTGAGATAGAGGATGTAAAACTCAAACAAGAAAGTGTATGGGTCCTCTGTAACTAGTCCATAGAACTTGGGAAGTAATGAAGAAGAAATATTTTTAAGGTTATCATTATTTTGCTGAGCAATGATGGGGAATTCAAAAGCAGGAGGTTGATTAGGTGGATTACATGCCATATTTGCTTGATGGAGTATCAAAGCAAATGGATTTTCTTGAGGTTCTTCGTCAGCTGGGGAAAATGGCAATTCAATAAGCAGGTTTTCAGCAAATAGATTGATATCTTGGTCTCCTCATTCCTTAAATAGATTATAAGTTGGTTCAGAATTGTTATCAATGAATGGAAGGTTAGGGAGGAATCTTCCTAGAGTGTCTCTTCTTCTATGCATGCAATAGAATTAACCGTAAATTGAAGGAATTTTAAAATGCTTGAATAAACATACTAAACTTCTGCTAACAATGACTATGACAGGTTCTTAGCTTGACACCATCCCCGACAACGGCACCAAAAATGGTCGATTCCACAAAAGGATATAAAATTCATGGAAAATCCTAACCTGGGAATTGGACATTCTAGCAGGTGACTAACATATTCTTATGGTCATTCATTTACATTGTCAAACTAGGGAACGTATACTTGAAATAGAGCGGCACTGTATGTGCACTAAGAACCAGTTTCAGTCACAATTTACAAGAAATAAATGCTCGAAAGGAATTCTACTTATGCTGCAGGAATGTAATGTAAATTCTTCTTAACTTAAGCATAACTTAATCAAAACAAAAATCATGACAACTATGACTAAGAAACAAACTATGAACTAGTCTTATGCTGTAGGAACAAACACAGGGATGAATTCCCGATGCTGCAGGAACAATATAAGACCAAGTTTGCACTGAAACCTTCAAGAATGAAATCTAACTTATAATCAACATGAGATAAATAACTAACTACAGATACTCACTAAGTGGGCCCCCTTAGCAAGAATCAACCAGTTTACGCAAGAATTGAACTCAAAACTTCATCAGCTTTTATTCATAAACTTGGAATCATCTACATTGATTGTTCTGCTTGTAAGAAAACTAACACAAAACACTGTTTCTCATTATAATACTAACTTTAACACACTCTATTGCTCACTCATATAGGAGGAACACTTATTTATATTAGAAAAACAACTAACTACCTAACTCTAATAGAGAAAGATGTGGACATAAATGCATCCTGAAATCGAGGAACAGACTTCTCATAAATGAAGGCATATCTGTTCAACACGATTAAGAGAGAATTTAGTATTCCACTCTTCCTAGATTAATGATCATTTAGATTTCCTCCCAATGACCTAGTCAGAGAGTCTTTGCTGGAACAACTTCCTCGATGCCATACTGGAAATGGACTTTACTGCAGGGTCGAGATCTGTTGCGCTTTGACTTGTTCATGCTTCCTTCAACAACCTGTGATGCACATGGCGACATAAGTAAAAGAAATCACACATGTAAAATAACACAATACACATTCATTAATCACATATTAAATCCATTTCATTATCCAAAAACCACATGCATTATATCAATCATTCGGGAGGTCAAACAGAGCAATTAATACAAACACATAGAGATGTTAAGCTACAGGAATATAAGAATGTGTTACTACAGGATACTACTGATTTTAGATAAAAAAGCCTTTAATCAAAGAGTTAAAACAACCATCAGCAATAAGAGAAAGGGTATTAAAAATACATCATAATATTCAAATTATGAGCATATTTTGAGCTCATCAACCACCTTAACTTGTTCAAAACTTCAACAAATTCATTTTTTTTAATCCTATAGTATGCAAAGTATAGAA
This sequence comes from Sequoia sempervirens, assembly GCA_007258455.2. Lineage (NCBI taxonomy): Eukaryota > Viridiplantae > Streptophyta > Pinopsida > Cupressales > Cupressaceae > Sequoia > Sequoia sempervirens. The sequence continues at coordinate 67,916,771 of VDFB02168118.1, forward strand.
TGTGATGCATGTTTCAGAATAAAAAACTTGTGATACCATTTGAAAGTTATAGATGTTTTTCAATCAACCTGTCAATCAAGACTTTATAGAAAATGAATAATAATTATTTATTAAATTCAAAGTATAGTATAATTTATATAGGTGGCAAGCTGAGAATCTCCTTTAAAAACCCTATTTGTTTCATCAATTTTGGGTTAAAAAAAGTTGTTAGCCACATACCCTACACATACCCATCATATTGCCACTTTTTGGCCCACCATGATCCTGCACATACCCTCATATTCTTACTTTCTCCTTAATCATCTTTTCCAATACATCTACTTCAGCTTGGAGCTTTTCAAACTCTTCATGGTACTTCATATTTTCTATTTCTTCTAATTAATGTTCCCAAAAAAAAATTCTTATAAGCCTCCTCATGACCCATTCCATCCTCTCTGGTATAGACTGTCTCATATCCGATGATCTATCTACACACAAATCACACACACACCACAAGTCCTGGTGCAAACTACCTCACATTCAGCGCTCTGCTTGCACACTCAAGAACTATTGCTTTGATACCACTGATGAAGGAAGTTCAAACCTTAATAAAAAATACCAATAATCTTGAATCTTGACTCAAAAATTGTTTAAATTAACACCAAAAATATGCAAATAAGATCTCATGTTTGTCATTCACACCCTCCAAAAATTGTATAATAATAAAGCAAATCTAAAGTTACAATGGTTTTCAGCAATGTGGGCTGATGAAATACATTTTAAAACTTATATAAAACTCAATTATAAGAGCAAATATCAACCAAAAAAATGGTCTGCTTCAATCCAACTTTTTTTTACCAAATTCTAGCTCCTACAACTTGTAACCTTCAATGGAAACCTTTGTTGTAATAAACCATGGATTCACACATCAATTTTATATTGCAAAAACATCTTAAAACTTGCAATAGACCTGCAAGAAAAATTTCCAAGACCCTCCCAAGAAGGAACTACACCTACAACAACCTTCAAATTCTAGCCAAGAGTGGCTACCAAAACATGCCCCAAATTTCCCGTAATCTTCAAAAATAGGCTCTCAAAGATTCTCCAACAAAAATCCACGACCAAGTTGGAAAGAAACCTCCAAAAAATACATTCATTAACCCACTCCCACCAAAATTGCCAAAATTGGAGTCCATTCCTAGATTTTAGGGCAGTTTCCATTGTAACTCCTACCAACTCACATTGAGCACCCACTTTTGCATACACAATTTTAGGAAATTTTTAGATACATCATTAAAAATTATAATTCCCTCCAAAACCATGCCCAATTCCACTTTTTCTAATTTTTGAAATTGACAAATTCCAAAAATTCCCTCCTAAATTATCTCCTCCCAAAATTTGCAACAAAGTAATAAAAGGAATTTCTTTAATATTTATTTTAGTCTATCCTTGCAAATTAACCTATTAAATAAATCACCTACCAAATCTTAGGAAAATAAATTAAAATGTCCTCTTTTGTATTGATGAGGATTTCCCTTCACCTTGATGCTCTTGCATCAATGGATCATTATCACATAACATATTAGCACCCCATGCACCCTATCATCCTGTTGGATCTTTTAAATACCAACCAGATCTTCAATGGATCATATGGATTTTCCAGTTCCAATAATCAACAACCTCAAAGAGGGTTGGCCAATGAATGAGAGATCCATTTAGCTTTCCTCCTGCACTTCAGGCTCTGCAAAACCCAAGAGGGTGATCCTACAATGCACTTACAACATTCCTTTAAAAGGTTTCTACGTACATTGAACATTAAGTAGATACATTCTAATATCAATAACTCTATAAGTGATAAGTTGCAAGGAATTGGAAAATCCTTTAAACCATTATAACTTGGAGCAGAGAATGGACAATTCAAACAAAAACCATAATAACCATCATCATGCTAAAGATGAATTTAACTAAATGAATGGTTCTTTGATATGATCTAGCTGACCCGAGATATTTGAATTTACTCAATGTATATAATCGTGCATTATCTTAGGGTGGCGAGGTCAAATTCACAACACACTGTAATGCAGTAACTAAAGCATTTGATATTTATAGACCATTAAGGATTTGCATTGCAAATTCATATAACTCAGACTTTCCATACAAAACATGCTTAAAGATCCTATGAATTAACTCATAAACCCATGATTGCATTAAAGCATTTTAATCAAATACTTGAATTGAAGCAACAATGCAAACACACATCCAACTACATGAATTGAAGACCAATAAGAAAATATTTGATTATTTCATTGTTCATTTACGAACGTATACATAGGAGACAATTTGCATGAAATTTTCCATTATCGATTCACAAATGCTATAATTGTTGCAAAAAAATTAAGCTACCTGTGAATACAGACTCATATCCTAAGGCTCAACAAGTAATTCTATATCCATTATATGCTTGTACTCATAAAAACTTCACTATGACTACCTGAGATCAACCAAAATTTCAAAGACCCCCACACAATAGCTTTGAAATCCATTTTATATGATCAAGGGAGCAAATAAGCATCAGGCTATTGGCTAATGAAATTTCATTTCATTCAACATTTCAAGCAAATTTCACTTCATTTCAACCCCCAGGTGGTTATATTTTTACTTTGAAGAAATGGGGGGAAACTACAAAAGGACAAAAATTGTAAAAGCTTGTGGAGCTCGTATCCTCATTGTTCAAGAATTCCACATCACCATCTATTCAGTAAAAGGTGTGAAGCATGAGAGAAAAGGAAAATAAAAAAAAGGAAAGGATTGGTTGGGTTACCATGTACATCTTCATATTGAGAGGATATCGATTTCCCTTACATAATTATTTCAAAGTTCGGACGTATACTATACTCTACCATACTCTATATTCCTCTCACCACCTTCATGGCTTACTCATCATATTTTTCTAGCCAATCTTTATATTCATCTTCAGTGGGCCAATTAATATCAAGCAATTTCTACACCTTTGTATTGTACACATTGTATCTTGCATCAATTACCACTTTGGCTTCTTTCACAAAGGTGTCCATGTCTGTTTGGATTCCAATGAGAGTATCAATAATGTCATTCAAGATAGTTAGGTCTAATTTGTCATCAACGTATCACAAGTCTTGGGCATACCACGTTCCTTCATACTCCTAAAGGCCTTGATTTTACCTTGTAACTTCCCTCCAATTTGTTCATGAGAACCTATAATCTCACCTATCATCTCAATTCCCCGTATAATATCTGGGAGATTTTATAGAGCTTTAGGGTCATCCTTTGTGTTTGCTTGTATTTCCCTTAAACTATTCAATCTACTACTCCACTTATTTCAAGTGTTTTGGAAAACCTCCTAAACATGTTGGAACCTTTCAAAAGCCTCATCTATACCCTTATATGTTAACCATGCATCTTCTACTTTAAAAGCTTTCTTTGTCAATCTATGACCTAAGATCTCATCATCCATACGGGTATATACAGGATCATCATGGAAAAAATAGGCCCTTAAGTGGCAAAAAAATCAAAAAAATCAGAGTTAGGGAACTTGACATAAAAATTTGAATAAGTTATCTATATTATTTCAAAAATATGTAAGAGTAGAATCTGTAGCAAATTGAATGTAGTTTCTAAACTACTAGTTTTTTTTTAAATCTATTTGGTGAAAATTTGATATTTCAATGTAGTAGTACTTAAATTTCAGGGAAAAAATAAGAAGTAGGTGTTTGTCTGACCACCCTAACCACAATAAAATGATAATATTTTTTTTATATGATTTTAGATATAAGTAGAGGACTCATGTCCAAATGTGATGCATATATTTTTGTAATTTTTTTCCAAGTAAATAATTAATTATGAATTTTTTATTACAAATTTTTAAAACTATAAAAACTCGTATGTCTAACCACCTTAACTTGGTCAAAACTTCATGAAATTCATTTTTTTTTTAATCCTATAGTATACGAAGCATAGAATGTGACACATGTTTCAAATTCAAAAAATGTGATATCATTTGAAAGCTATAGATGTTTTTCAATTAGCCTATCAATGAGGACTTTAGTCGTAATTCAAATAGAAAATGAATAATAATTATTTATTAAATTCAAAGTAAAGCATAATTTATTTTGGTGGAAAGCTGAGAATCTCCTTTAAAAAACCTTTTCATTTCATCAATTTTGGGTAAAAAAAGGTCATCAGCCACATACCCTACACATACCCATCATATCACCACTTTTTGGCCCATCATGATCCTGCACATACCCATACCCTTTGTGATCTTATTCATATCCTCCTAGAGCTTAATATTTTCAAACTTGACTATTTGGAGTTCATTCTTCATGGCAATAATTCTTGACCTGAAGGCTTCATTTTCCTGAGATGAGGTACTAACTAGAGAAGTATTCAGGGTCTTATGACCTACACTAACTGTAGTAGCCTTTAACTCATTGTATTCCTCAACCAATTTATTATGCTTTTTCAACAATTTCATGTACCTGGCCTGAGAAATTTTTGCAGTGTCCACAATCAACATGGATGTGTACATTGTTTATCTTGTAGCTTGTGGGTCTATCATCTCTAAAGTCCTACCTATTATCAAATCTCCTGAGAGGCCATTCATTGCTCTACTAAGTCTACATCTTCCTGAATTTGGCATAAATTTCCAAATAACCAACACATGTAGACTAGGACTAAACCCTGAACCAAAAGTTTTCTCATCAAAATTTTCCTCTAACACTACAACACTTGGGTCATTTTTTATTACATCCAGAGAAATTATTGATAACAAGCTCCATCTAGCCATCACCAACATTCCACTGTCCTTGACCAATCTCCTAGCTTCCATAGGATTCATTTGTGCAATTTCTTGAATAATTTCTTCTTCAGTCTTCTTTCTAACTTCCTCCAGTTGGGAAGGGTCCACTCCCTCCTGAGCCTTTGGTATCCTATCATTTATTTCCTGAGCCTTGAGCTCAGCCATGTATTCCTTGAATTCTCTTGTTGTCACAAAAGAATCATCTTCTAGAAACTTAGCATAAGCTATTACCCTTGCATCATTATCTCAAATTTCATGATATTCCCAAGGTACTAGCCTATCATTTGGGACAAAAGGTTCCATTACATGCCCAATATTAGGGTATGAAAATTTAGACTCTACTCCTTGTTCAACAGGCATTGATTCAGTGGATGGTTGTTGCACATTCTCCTCAACACCTCCTGCTTCATCAGCGTTCACAGTAGGCAATTCCATAATAGGAGCATCTCCTATATCCATTAGTCATTGCTCTTTTGGTACTGTGGGATCCTTTGGTTGACCAAATTTAATTTAATTTTCTTGTAGAGCCTTTTGAGATAGCTTCTTAGCTTGTTCCACCTTCTCCAAGAAAGTGCCATCCATGAAATCATTGAGGACCAATTCCATCCTTTTATATTTGTTAGTGATGTGTTTATAAGGGATTTGGTAGTAAGAATTTTGAGTAAAATCCCTATGCTCAACCTCGATAATCTTCATCCATATCTCTTTCCTATCCTGAACAACAATAGGTGTTGGAAGATTCCCTATCACATCTTCTCTGAAGTAAAATGCATGAAGTCCATATCCTGAGATTCCCCTCTTTATCTTTTCTCTGTTGATATGTCCTTCTGGATCAAACTTTCTAGTAGAGGCTACTTTCATCCTCAGGTTACTAACAATTATATTGAATACCTCATATGCTTCCTTTGGCAATACAACAAGATAATAAAAGGAGAAATTTGATGTAATGATGGAGGCCTTTCACAACAACCTAAATTTCTCTGCATCAGAGCAGCCCATTTGCCACATTATCTCAATGAAGTCCAACCTATCAAAAACAAACTTGGGTAAGAAATGTGGTGCAACAAGAGTCCCATAACATCTGATGACCATGCAATCATTATATAAATACTAGTCTCCCCAATTGCATTCATAGTTTGGATCATCACCAAATTCCTTTGGCCTTAACAATGCTTGAATTTTTCTGAAAATCCTTCCAATGGGTGTAACACCCATTTGTACCAAAGTGGTGTGTTTTATGATGTTACAAAATGCAACATAGTTTGAGTTTGAACAATGTAAATCACAAATGTGTGTCCACATTTGAAAAGGAAACTTATTATTCCTTTCAACCACTTGTCTTATTTTCATGGCCTTGCCAAATATTTTTTGTCCCTAATATAATATCATATGTATCAGTAATGAGTAGTGTCTAAATTTCAATGTCATTCTCCTCTCCTTTAACCTTACCAGATCATAGTGCAATTGTTATACAACTCTATGGGCATAGTCAAACCATGTGTGCTTGTTTCCATGTTGAATATCCAACATTATAAATAGTAGGGGTGATGTTATCCTTCCATCACACCTTACTCCAAGCACCTGACACAACATGTAATATGTGTATCTGAAGTAGTCTACAAACTCTTCACAGTCCAATGGTTCAACCTCTTTGAGTGCAAACATAGTGCCCTTTTCTCATCTATTTCTTGGTATTTCACCCTTTCAAAGTGCTACCTTGTGTTTGGCATATTCCTACTGCAATTTTTCAAAATTAATCTTTTCGCTGGCATTAGGTTTCATTATGAAAACCTCCACAACTTTGCTTTCCTTTATTTCCAAAATGTTCTTACCCTCAGTATCTATAATCATCTTGTTTATGTCATCGTATTTATCTACAAAATGTAGCATCAAGTCCACCTCAACAAAAACATTGGGGATAACCAATTTTCCTAAATCATAACCCCAGACATTTTTACTAGGATGTCAAGTGTCTCTTCTTGTAAAAGCATATAGGAACAATTCCCATCTAGTCTCTAGCACAACAATGTCACCAATTCCCTTTGCAAGGTCCTTGAAATTGGTGGTTCGGATCCCTTCCCCTATAGCCTTCCTAGCTCTTTCCTTGACATCTGGAATTTATCCATGAAGCGGGTATAATCCTTAGGTTGGCACTGGGTATGTGCTAGATCATCATGGAAAAAACAGGCCCTTAAGTGGTGAAAAAATCAGAAAAATCAAAGTTAGGAAACTTGACATAAAAATTTGAATAAGTTATCTATATTATTTTAAAAATATGTAAGAATAGAATCTATAGCAAATTAAATGTAGTTTCTAAACTACTGGGCTTATTTTAAAAAAAAACTATTTGGTGAAAATTTGAAATTTCAATGCAGTAGTACTTAAATTTCAGGGAAAAATAAGAAGTAGGTCTCTATCTGACCACCCTAACCACAATAAAATGATAATATTTTTTTATAATATTTTAGATATAATTAGATGACTCACGTCTCAATGTGATGCATTTTTTTTTGATAATTTTTTCCAAGTAAATAATTAATTATGAATTTTTTATTACAACTTTTAAAAATCTAAAAACTCATATGTCTGATCACCTTAACTTGGTCAAAATTTCATGAAATTCATTTTTTTTAATCCTATAGTATGCGAAGCATAGAATGTGACGAATGTTTCAAATTCAAAAAATGTGATATCATTTGAAAGATATATATTTTTTTCAATCAACCTATCAATCAAGACTTTAGTCATAATTCAAATAGAAAATGAATAATAATTATTTATTAAATTCAAAGTAAAGCATAATTTACCTTGGTGGAAAGCTGAGAATCTACTTTAAAAACCCTTTTCGTTTCATCAATTTTGGGTAAAAAAAATTGTCAGCCACATACCCTATACATACCTATCATATCTCCACTTTTTGGCCCATCATGATCTTGCACATACCCCCCTTTTTCTTCTCAGTGAATTCAAATGTTTGAGGGGGGTCATGGGAGACCATCTACTTTTTCTCCTTGGGTACAGGTTTCAATAATGAAGACTCACTAGGTTGGCTCATTTTAGCTTCTTCAGGGTTTTTACTTAGTTCAGAAGTAAACTAGGTTTGGGATTATTACCCTATTCTTAATAGCTCAAACTCAAATTTAGATGTGATTCTACACAATTAGGAAATTGTACTAACTCAAGAGAAACTAGAAACCCTAAATAATTCCCAAAATTAATGTAGACCCTTTTGGTTTGACACACCAATTCTTACAAAGAAATAAAAGAAACTAGTGGGAGATTGATGGCAACTTACCTAGGAGAAAATTTTATGTAACTCCTTTAGCTTCGGCTTTGGTTACTTTGAATTCTCCTTCAGCTCCTCAGACATTTGACTGAGATGAAAATACAAACTGTAAATCTCTTTCTATGAATTTAGCCAAGTACACATACCATTAATGGCGCACAAATTCTTGCATGAGTGAAAAATTACTCCTCGGGTTGGTCATTCTTGTTTGAATTTAAACCATTGATGCATTCAAATGAAAGACTCATCCAATGGCTGACATTGTTTCCTACTCTTCGTGGGGCCCTACCATTGATTTGATGTGTACTCGATGAGCTAGGAAACTACCATGCGTATTTCCCCACATTTCATGAGTATTGCTCTTCGCGTGTCTCCTTTCTACACTGGGATCTCATCAAGAAATGGCTAGAAGGCCATCGATGATACATCAACGCTTGATCTTGAGTGTGAAGATCTCAACCGAAGACTTGAATTCCATCGATCATCACATGTCCAAGGTTCATTAAGTAATCCCAACTTGTGATAGAATAAAGTCGTGTGATGGGAAGTTACTCCGCCCATTGGCAACCACAGGTTCTCTCTAGAAAAGCACAATGTAACCAACGATAGTACAAGGGCTAGAGATAGGTCAAGACCTTAACTGTGTTGCTCATCGCGGGTTACCTTCTCGAAATAACAAAAAAACATGTGATAGGTGATGAACTAAGTGTTGAAGGATAGGCATTACATCGCTCATCACGGGTTAGAAGAAACATTTCACGTAGCAACATGCAATGGGAAGATGAACAGCGAGTGACAAGCTTAAACAATGTTGAAGACACATGCAAAAAAGTTGTTCATAAAAGGGATCATCTTAGGCCTGATGGTAACCAAGTCATTCGGTCTAGTTGAACAATGATAATAAAGACCATGGGAAGACACTTAAGTGACTAGCAAACTGGTTTAGCCAATTAATGCGAGAACATAAACTGAAGGATAATCAAAGGTAGCAAGATACATAAAAATTCTAAACCCTAGACCCTAATGTCAAAAGATATAAGCGACCAGTAACATGACCATGAGGTCAACGGAACCATGAAAATTTTATGGGTTCCACCACATCCCATGATTGGTAAGTAAGAAAAAACATCAACACTTTCTATAAAAATAGAACCTCTCTATCCCTACTTGAACCTCATATTCCTCATTTACTGTTTATAACCAATTATAGTTGAATATAGCTAGTAGAATATTCATTTTTACTTTTGTGATAGAAGCTACCAATAGCACATTTTCCCTCTATTTTGTAATTTCACATCCCCTACACATATTCATATACATTTATCCACATCTTATCCATTTTTACACATTTCTCACATTGATTACATTTATCATACCTACTATAATTATAAATTTATTCCCCACAAAAACTTCATCATTCCATCATCTTTGACCATTTTCATGTGTCCACAATCAATCCTACATCCATAGTTCTAACCCTTGTAGTTCCAAAATTAACACAAAAATTTAGTCAACTTCCACCCCATTATATTAGTACTTTTGAGTTGACCAAACACACATTTGTGCAAATTGTTTCTATTTATTTTTATCTAAAGGCACTCATTTCACATCATATCACATTTGGATATCCTTTCATAGTAAGGAAAAATCATTAGAATAATATTTCAAGTTGGTGCACTTAAATATTTAGAATTTACATATTCATCTTAGCACTCACATAATTGAATTTCAATGTCTTTGATATCATTGGTATGACCATAAATTAGTTCTTTTCTAAGGATTGAAAAGGAGAACATACTTCCTTGTGATTCAAGAAATCCTCTGAAGGTATTCATAAATACCACTAATCTAGATAGTAGAGAAAATAGAGGCAAATTTAATGAATTAGATAGTAGTACATAACTAATGAGATCAGTTTACACATTGGGAGGATCAATCCTTGGATAAAGAACTAGCATATAGGCATGGATTTGACCCAAGTAGAGACACAAGCCTTGCACAAATCTAAGTTGACATAGATAGAGGCACAATTTCTAGACTATAGTAGTTTAGGGTCTGAAATCTTCATCAAAGTCATTCATCTTCAACCGGTGAGCTAAATACATCAATCCTCTTTGCATGTAATTTCCTTGAATAATATTTAATTTATATTTATATATTTCCATAGATTGTAATTCATTAATATATGTTAATTTATTCTTATGTGTTTACATTTTATTGGATTAGCATGGATTAAGATTAGGAAAAGTATAACATACCCATCCTTTACACTGATGTTCTTACCTAATTTTTTAACTCATAGAATGAATAATTCAAGTATCCAAAACAAATAAATGATTTTTTTCCTTTTTCAATAACATAATTGCACACGACATAAATAATTTTCCAATATCATTGCATAAATGAAATAAATTACATAATTCCAAGTAAATGAAACTCCAATTTTCAATTACATATTACAATAGTTCCATGGTCAAGGTGTCCTCATTTGGATTGCATTCATTTTGTTTCACAAGTCTCAATTGTTTTCTACAAGAGGGAGAGCATCACCCAAGAATTTTTCCTCCAACCACGGACTTAGTAGTCCCTCACACATCTTCTTAATTGGAAGTGGCCCCACCCTTCAATGAAGAGTTTGGTATGGAAACCTCTAGTAATGCCTACTTGAGTATGGTGTTATGTCCTACATAACTAGTATGGCCATACAACTATGGATACCCACCCACTATGCATGACACTCTTGACTAGCTATATAATCACAGTGCATAGTGAACCGACAAAGTGTATGCAACAAATTCTACACTTACTTTGGACAAAGTTTTGATACTGAAACATAGGAAAATAGGTCACCTAATATAGAATAGGGAAAATGGGGGTGATGAACCTATCTTCCTATTTTCATTAGGAAATGAGATCCCCACAAAGAATTAACTTACAATCCTTAGGTGAATCAACTCAATGAGGGAATCTGTTGGTTTCCTTATGATTGAGAACAAGGGTATTAGCCTAAATAACACTTTTGGGAGAAAAAATAAAATAGTAAATCACCACAATTATTCCCATTCAAACTTGAATTATCGATTTAAAGCATAATATAGACAAAAATAGAAAACTTCCTACAAATCTAGAAATGGCAGAGTGATGTGTACCTGTCACAAAAATGTAGTTTCTGAAGGTTGTCTGGGACTCATTCACCCATAGAAAAATGGGTCTTTGTGTAGAGGTTTGAATCAACATCTAAGATCCTTTGGTGTTAACATGTAGCTTTTGTTTGATCCGAGTTTCAATGTCAGACAATTAGAAATAAAGTTTGTAGGTGAGTTTTCATGCATTGACAACAAATATGTCAACTTTTTGTAACTTTCCAACTTTATTAATTTGAGGTCTTCAATTCTTCTTCAACCTATAAACCTTCACATTCACAAAGAGGAGAATTTTTTTTTATTGGTTGGATGGGTTTTTCCTTGGTCAAACCCCATTTTGGTAATTAAACCTTGAATTGAAATAATGAAACATGAAAGGAATGATGAATGAACAAGTGCTATGTTGCAACTCACCAAACCTTTGAATAAACCTTTGGAGGACTCAAATCTTGACATTGATCTTGAATGAAATGGCTTCAATGGATATGGATCTTGATACTTGAATCTTTGACTTTGATCTTTGAAACCTACATCACAATGTTAGATACCTTTATTGATGTAATAAATCACTAATAAATCTACTCTTGAATGCTCTTGATAATAGTATTTTCTCTTATGAAATACTTATTATGCAACTTATATTTGAATTGATAAAATAACTATGTATTTATAGGTGTTTATCCTTAATTTGTCAAAAATTAAACATTAAAAGATGAAAATAAAATTTGAATTTGGGGATATTAAAAACCACCAAAAACATATTTTAAATTTGGTTACAAAGGCCTAGTGAGGACCCATTCACTCATGGGCGAATAGGTCCCAAGTCTCTATTCCTATAACACACATTGCTCAAGGTAATTAATTATGTGTTGGCATTAATTGTTGTTGGGTTTCCCCTTCGGAAAATGTAATTTATTAGGATTTTATATGTAAAATAGGGCTTATTAAAGTATAATTAAGTCCAATTTAGTTGATAGGACCCAAAAAAAGTGTGATAATGTAAAGGAGTATATTTTTCTATAGTAAATTGAGCCCCCACTCTAGTGAGAGGATGAGCACAAGCACAAACTCACACTAAACTAGACAATTAAGAGAGGTCTAATTGTACAACTGTTGGAAAGATAAGATGACAAAGGTCAAGGAGGATGATCAAGTCCCCAAGATCTAAGATCTCATGGAAAACTAACAAAGGCACAAGGAGACACATGCCTATGTTTAATATTCATCAACAATGAAAAGATACACAATCATACAATGTCGAAGACTTAAAGAAAGAAAGGAAAAGTGGTGGATCAAGCCTCGATTGTTTGTCCATCTGGATATGGATCAAGCCTTTATTTTTTTGTCCAAAAGTGTTTACAAGATAAAACTCATTGTTTCACTATGCAAATAAAATATACAAAGTGAGACACAGACACGGTCGGTATGCAGTCACAACAATCAAATAAGTGGTTGATGAGAAAGTCATTCCATGTCTACAGGCTCCCATACGTATAACCATACCAAAATTTATACCTCTTGATAACTTCGATAAGATGTCACACAATATTAAATTCAAACTTCATAATGCTAGAAAGCTTCGTTATGGCATGTTATGTTTGGTGGCCATGAAAAGTTGTAACTTCATGCTTCATAGGGATAGCGAGCTTCATTATGCTAGACACTTGTGAACAAAATGTAAATACGATGAAATGTTCAAATTGGTTTTTCTTAATGCATGTAAGGTCTCACCTTAGGGAACATCATGCTTAATTTCTCCAAGAGATGACTAGTCATGGATAAAAGATTCACAAATTAGAGAATGCAAGCTATAGCATTGCCACTAAGAGGAATGTCATATGCCAAGAAAGGTCGCACTATTGAACAGAACCAATCCAAATGTCACCAAGAATAAGACACATCACATGAATTAAGAAGACCACACTTTGAAGCAAAAAATGAGCAGGGACATGTATGCCCCATTTTAAAGAAACTACTAAATACCATGTTGTGAGAAATTACATTAAAGTAGAACATGCACGTGAAATAACAATACATGAGAGATTTATTTGGAAAGGCCTATGTAAACATATGTTTTTGAGATATAGCTATGTCTTATAAAGGAGTTGCACCCAAAATTCAATGCTAAAAATAACATAGAAAGAAACTATGTCACATGGGAGCCAACTTAAGGAATTTCGTCTGCATCCCAAGCTTGCTCATATATATACATGGAAGGTGGTCAACTATCCCAAAAGAGGAAATGAAAAGTGCCATACTAGGACAAGGCTACCAAACCCCTTGGCTCCCAAGGGTAAAAGGTGATCCAAAAAAGGATGATGATATGATGCTCCTTACAAAAAGGAAATATGATTACTTAAATCCAATTTTATACCCTCATGCATGGTAGTGAATATGCTATGATACTACAACTACCACATGACAAGGAGCAGTAGCTAATATTATTGATTATAATGAGTTGACAAAGTATCAATTTTATGCATTTCTAATGAGATATTCTCACATCTAGTATCTATTAGTTCAAGATTCAAACCAAAGTTAATGTTGTCTTAGAAGAATATTGTGTACGATTTTTAATATTAAGTGAAGGATTTTTTGATGCTTTGGTTTGTTTCAAGGGACAATAACCAAGAACACTAGTTGATTCTTGTATATTAGGCTCTATAGGGACACAAATTCCTTGTTCTCTAGCACCACATCCTTTTACACTATAACCAAGTTGTTTCAAAATCTCATAACCTCTTCCATAAATATTTTCCATTTCTTTTGGAATTGGTGGTTTCTCATGATCACACTCGTCATGTGTGGATGTGTAATTTTTGGTTTCCTCTTCTTTGATAAAAGTTGTGGACTCGCATTTCTTTGATGACTCTACTTGTGTTGATACTATGTTTGGTTCTCTCTTTTCATGTTTTGTGTGCAATATTGTATTCTCCCATGAATGTAGGTGTGAAATCCAGTGAACCCCACTCATCATCCAATAGCTTTGTGACACTTTCAATATTCATCCTTTTCTTCCTCTTGAATGCGTTCTACTTTTGAATTTGGTATCAATGTTTTCAAAGGACTTTCCTTATCTTTCTCAATGTGCAAAAAACTTTTTGGGTGAGGGTCAACCTTGATTGTGTACACTTTGTTGTTGTAAACATACTTCATTAAATGATGAAGAGTTGAAGGCGTTGCATGCATTTCATGAATCCATGGTCTTCCCAAAAGAAGATTATATGGAAGAACTTGGGGCATAACATTAATAGGAGTTTACAATGTGGCCTTTCCAATTTTGATATGTAATGTGATCACACCAAATGGTTTTTTTCCTACATTATCCACCCATGAATGGATAAATAATCAAGTTCAATCTTGGTCTTATCCATTCCAATGTTATCCTAAAGTGTTATGCTACACACATTAAGGGTTGATCCATTGTCAACAATGGTTTTCTTTATGCCACACCTATTAATGATAGCCACTATCATGAAAGCCTCTTTTTGTTTTCACACTTCTAGCGGAGGTAACTCATCAAGTGATGGAAGGTGATGTCTAAGTTGACCAAATTCATACCTTGAATTAGAGCTGCTATGTAATTTGGGTTTGCACTAGGAGGAACAATAACTTGTTACAAAGCCATTTGGAGCATGTTATGATGATTGGGTGAGTCTTGAATAATATTTCATAAGGATATCTTAGTGGGATTATTCTTAAGTTTTTCAAAAAGATCATACTCCTTTCCGCTATGTAAAGGAAAATGAGAAGCACTAGGAAGGATAGGTTGAGGCAATGGTAATGAATCAATATTTCTTTATGGTTTCCTATTGTTCCTTGTATTATATGTGTGAGCAACGATATTATAACTCAATTATTGCAAAATATTGTTACTAGTAAATTTCCTTACAAAATTCAAAATTATTCCTTGAGGTAATGATTTGTGTTGAGGTGGTCTTATGATAAGAAGTGGCTCAAGAGATGACTTGCGAGGTCCAATAATTAAAGTACTTGTAGGATCTCTAAGAATTAGAGGACTCGAGGGACATCTAATGTTCATAACCTCAAGAGACTTATCCTTATTTTGATGATATTTTAGTGAAGGGGAGTCTAATGTCACCTCACCATCTTCATCTAAGGAAGCCACATTACTATTTTTTGAAGGACATGTTCCCATACTATCATCCACTTGCACCATGATATCTTCCCTAGTAGGAGAGTTTTTAGGAGAGGAGCAAACTAGATGGTCATGAAATTCAATGGTTGGATCTTCTAAAATAACTTCATTACAAGTGGGGGAGATATCAATGGTTCAATTTTATTGCTTATAAATTATTGCATACTTTTATTCAATAATGTTTTCCTAGGTAGGAGAAGAGAAGCAAATAGGATTTTAATGGCTCTCAATGATGGGTTCCTCTAACACCAAAATATCTTCTTCACAAATATGAGAGATATTGGGAGAAGAATAAACTTGATTGTAATGATTGTCCATGGTCAATTATTCTCTTTCACTAAGTTAGTTTCATACGTAGGGGGGGAGGGATCAATTAAAAATAATAAAAGAGGGGAGAGGACTTCATATTCATATGCTTGTAACAAAAAATTCTTAGAGTATTCAACAAAATCGAAAAATATAACATGAAGTATGATAACAAGAGACTTTTGTAATGAAAAATAATGTAATAATTTCCCTATAGATCTGAAATGCAACAATTTTCTTCCCAATTTGAAATTCCTAAATTCAATGGAAGATTAGACATAATGCATAAAATAAAAATTCTCAAAAATTGATAAACTAAAATAGTGGTTTACCAATAGATTTGGGAAGAATAGAAGACCAAAAAAATGCCTAGACAAGATGGTTTTGATAGGCCTTCAAGGAATCACTCACCCAAGGGCGAATAGGTCCTTGTACAAGGTTTGAAAAGTGAAAAATGCAATTTTTGGGTTATTATTTGTGTTCTCTATTCCAAGTTAGAAACTATGGTTTCTCTAGTAGATTTTTCCATATTTTGTTGTCTAAATTCAAGTGAAATGGATGAAAAATGATGAACAATATGACACTTTTTAAAATTCAATTTTGAATCAATTTTTAAATATAAATGATAGAACATACACTAATATGCAAACACTATGCAAAATCAATGTAAAATGCATGCAATTTTTTAAATTTTTTAGATTTTAAAGGATACATAGTGCAAACCTAAAACCCTAAATGGGATGCAAACTAATGTAAGTTTAACAACCCTATATGAGATACAAAATAATGCAATGTAATGCAAATCCTAAATCTAGGGTCTAAATGGACTCTAAATAAGAAATTTATTGTGCAAGAATGTCGAGTTCACGAAAATGAAACATAGGAAAATAGGGTCACCAAATATGGAATGGGAAAATGGGGTTGATGAATCTGTCTTCCTATTTTCATTAGGAAATGAGATTCCCACAAAGAATTGAATTACAACCCTTAGGTGAATCAAATCAATAAGGGAATTTGTTGGTTCCCTTATGATTGAGGACGGTGGTATAAACCCGAATAACACTTTTGGGAGAAAAAATAAAATAGTAAATGACCACAAATATGCCCATTCAAACTTGAATCATCAATTTAAAGAATAATATAGATAGAAATAGTAAACTTCCTGCAGATTTGGAAATGGAAAAGTGATGTGTACCTATCACCAAAATACAGTTTTTGAAGGTTGTCTAAGACTCATTTTCCCATAGAAGAATGGGTCTTTGTGTAGAGGTTTGAATCAACTTTCAGGATCATCTAGTTTCAATTTGTAGCTTTTGTTTGATCCAAGTTTCAATGTCAGACAACCAAAAATAATTTTTTTCTGTGAGTTTTTGTGGGTTGACAAAAAATATGATAACTTTTTGTAACTTTGCAACTAAGTTACAAATTTGTGTTCTTCAATAATTCTTCAACCTATAAACCTGCACATTCTTCTTGGATGGGGGTGAATAAACCTTGAATTGAAATAATGAAACATGAAAGGAATGATGAATGGGCATGTGCTATGCTGCAACTCACCAAACCCTTGAATAAACATTTGGGGGACTGAAATATTGATCTTGATCTTGCATGAAATGGTTGCAATGGATATGGATCTTGATGGTTGAATCTTTGACTTTGATCTTTGAAACCTACATGACAATGTTAGCTCCAAAAACATGCATGATGCATAAGACCTTGACATGATGCTTGAGACCTTTATTGATGTAATAAATCACTGATAAATCTGCTCTTGAATGCTCTTGACAATAATATTTTCTCTTATGAAGTAATGATTATGCAACCTATATTTCAATAGATAAAATAACTATGTATTTATAGGTGTCTATCCTTAATTTACCAAAAATTAAACATTACAAGATGACAATAAAATTTTAATTTTGGGATATTAAAATACCACCAAAAACATATTTTAAATTTGGTTCCAAAGGCCTAGTGAGGACCCATTCACCCATGGGCGAATGCGTCCCAGGTCCCTAATCCTATAACACACATTGCTCAAGGTAATTACTTATGTGTTGGAATTAATTATTGTTGGGTTTCCCCTTTGGAAAATATAATTTATTAGGATTTTAGATGTAAAATAGGGCTTATTAAGGCATAATTAAGCCCAATTTAGTTGAGAGGACCCAAAAAAATGTGAAAATTTAAAGGAGTACATTTTTCTACATTAAATTGAGCCCCACTTTAGTGAGAGGATGAGCACAAGCACAAAATCACACTAAAGTAGACAATCAAGAGAGGTTTAATTGTACATCTATTGGAAAGATAAGATAACAAAGGTCAAGGAGGATGATCAAGTCCCCAAGATATAAGATCTCATGGAAAATCAACAAAGGCACAAGGAGACACATGCCTATGTTTAATATGTATCAATAATTACAAGATACACAATCATATAATGTCAAAGACTGAAAGAAAGAAAAGAAAAGTGATGGATCAAGCCTCAATTGTTTTTCCATCTAGATATGGATCAAGCCTTAGTTGTTTTTCCAAAAAAAATTACAAGTGAAAACCCATTGTTTCACTATGCAAATAAAATATACAAAGTGAGACACAAACACGGTTGATATGCACTCACAACAATCAAATAAGTGGTTGATGGGAAAGTCATGCTAGGTCTACAGGCTCCCATACATACAACCATACCAAAATTTATACATGTAAATAGGATAAGACATGTTCAAAGGGGTTTTTCTTAATGCGTGTAAGGTCTCACCTTAGGGAACATCATGCTTAATGTCTCTAAGAGATGACTAGTCATGGATAAAAGATTCACAAATTAGGGGATGCAAGCTATAACATTACCACTAAGAGGAATGTCATTTCCCAAGAAAGGTCGCACTCTTGAAGGGAACCAATCTAAATTTCACCAAGAATAAGACACATCACATGAATTAAGGAAGACCACACATTGAAGCAAAAAATGAGCGAGGACATGTATGCCCCCATTTTAAAGAAATTGATAAACACCATGTTGTGAACAATTACGTTAAAGTAGAACACACATGAGAAATACCAATACATGATATTTTTATTCACAAATCCCTATGTAAACATATTTTTTTGAGATATAGCTATGTCATATAAAGGAGTTTTTCCCAAAAATGCAATGCTAAAGATAACATAGAAAGAAGGTACATCACAAGCAAGCCAACCTAAGGAATTTCATCCACATCTCAAGCTTGCTCTTATATACATGGAAGGTGGTCATCTATCCCAAAAGAGGCAATGACAAGTGCCATACTAGGACAAAGCTACCTAACCCCTTTCCCCCTAAAAGGTGAGCCAAAAATGGATGATGATATGATGCTCCTTACGAAAAGGAAATATGATTACATAAAGCCAATTTTATACCCTCATGCATGGTAGTGAATATGCTATGATACTACAACTACCACATGACAAGGAGTAGTAGCTAATACTATTGATTATAATGAGTCGAAAAAAGATCAATTTTATGCATTTCTAATGAGATATTCCCACATGTAGTATGTATTAGTTCAAGATGTGCCAAAGTTAAAGTTGTCTTATAAGAATATTTTGTACGAGTTTTAATATTAAGTGAAGGATTTTTTGATACTTTTGTTTGTTTCAAGGGACAATAACCAAGACCACTAGTTGATTTTTGTATATTAGGCTCTATAGGAACAAAAATTCTTTGTTCTCTAGCACCACATCCTTTTCCACTATAACCAAGTTGTTTCAAAAGCTCATAAACTCTTCCATAAATATTTTCCATTTCTTTTGGATTTGGTGGTTTCTCATGATCACACTCGTCATGTGTGGATGTGTAATTGTTGTCTTCCTCTTCTTTCCTAAAAGTTGTGGACTCGCATTCTTTGGATGACTCTTCTTGTGTTGATACTATGTTTATTTATTTCTCTTTTCATGGTTTCTGTGAAATCCTATATTCTCCCATGAATGTAAGTTTGAAATCCAATGAACCCCAGTCATCATCCAATAGCTTTTTTACTATTTCAATATTCCTCTCTTTTTCTTCCTCTTGAATGTGTTCTACTTTTGAAGTTGGTATCAATCTTTTCAAAGATCTTTCCTTGTCTTTCTCAATGTGCTAAAAAAATTATGGGTGAGGATAAACCTTGATTGTATACAGTTTGTTGTTGTACAAATACTTCATTAAACATTGAAGAGTTGAAGGAACCATATGCATTTCATTAATCCATGGTCTTCCCAAAAGAAGATTATATGAAATATCTTGGGGCATAACATGGATAGGAGTTTGCAATGTGGCCTTTTCAACTTTGATAAGTAATGTGATCACACCAAGTGGTTGTTTTCCTACATTATCCACCCATGAATGGATAAAGAAGAAGGTTCAATCTTGGTCTTATCCATTCCAATATTATCCAAAAGGGTTATGCTACACACGTTAAGGGTTGATCCATTGCCAACAAGAGTTCACTTTATGCCACACCTATTAATGATAGCCACTATCATGAAATCCCAATTGTATTTTAACACTTCTAGAGGAGGTAATTCATACATACATACATACATACATACATACATACATACATACGCTTGTAACAACTTAGAGTATTCAACAAAATCTAAAAATATAACATGAATTATGATAACAAGAGATTTTTGTAATGAAAAAATGATGTAATGATTGCTCTATAGATCTTAAATGCAACAATATTATTTCCAATTTGAAAGGCCTAAATTCAATGGATGATTAGATCTAATGCATAAAATAGAAATTCTTGAAAATTGATAAACTGAAATAGTGGTTTACCAATGGATTTGTGAAGTGTAGAAGACCAAAAAAATTCCTAGAAAATATGGTGTCAATATGACTTCACGGAATCATTCTCCCAAGGATCAATGGGTCCTTGTACAGGGTTTGAAAAGTGAAAAATATAATTTTTGGGTTATTATTTGTATTCTCTATTCTAGGTTAGAGACTGTGGTTTCTCTAGCAGATTTTTTCAGATTTCATTGTCTAAATGCAAGTGAAAAGAATAAAAAATGATGAAAAATATGACACTTTTTTAAAATGCAATTTTGACTCAATTTTTAAATATAAATGATCGAACATACACTAATATGAAAACACTATGCAAAATCAATGTAAAATGCATGCAAATTTTTGAATTTTTCATATTTTATAGGATGCAAAATGTAAACCTAAAACCATAAATGGGATGCAAATTAATGCAAGTTTAACAGCCCTAAATGAGATGCAAAACAATGAAGTGTAATGCAAAGTAATGCAAATCCTAGATCTAGGGTTTAAATGGACTCCAAATAAGATATTTATAGTGCAAGAATGTTGAGTTCACCAAAATGAAACATAGGAAAATAGGGTCACCTCATATGGAATGGGAAAAATGGGGGCAATGAACCCATCTTCCTATTTTCATTAGGAAATGAGATCCCCACAAAGAATTGAATTACAACCCTTAGGTGAATCAAATCAATGAGGGAATCAGCCAGTTTCCTTATGATTGAGGATAGGGGTATCAACCTGAATAACACTTTTGGGAGAAAAAATAAAATACTAAATCACCAAAATTAGGCCTATTCAAACATGAATCATCAATTTAAAGCATAATACAGAAAAATAGTAAACTTCCTATAGATCTAGAAATGGCAGAGTGATGTGTACCTATCACCAAAATGTAGTTTCTAAAGGATATCTAGGACTCATTCGCCCATAGAGGAATGGGTCTTTGTGTAGAGGTTTGACTCAACTTTTAGGATCATCTAGTGTCAGTCCATAGCTTCCGTTTGATTCAGTTTTCAATGTCAGACAATCAGAAATAATGTTTGTAGGTGATTTTTTGTGGATTGACAACAAATATGACAACTTTTTGGAACTTTGCAACTTTACAAATTTGAGGTATTCAATCCTTCTTCAACCTATAAACATGCACATTCACAAAGAGGAGAAAACTATATTTTTTTGTTGGATGGGGGTTTGCCTTGGTCAAACCCCATTTTGGTAATTAAACCTTGAATTGAAATAATGAAACATGAAAGGAATGATGAATGAACAAGTGCTATGTTGCAACTCACCAATCCCTTGAATACGCCTTTGGAGGACTCAAATCTTGATCTTGATATTGTATGAAATGGCTTCAATGGATGTGGATATTGATACTTGAGTCTTGACTTGAATCTTTGACTTTGATCTTTGGAACTTACTTCACAATGTTAGCTCCAAAAACATGCATGATGCATAAGACCTTAACATGATACTTGAGATCTTGATTGCTGCAATAAATCACTGATGGAACTACTCTTGAATTCTCTTGACAATAATAATTTCTCTTGTGAAATCTTGATTATGCAACTTAGATTTAAATTGATAAAATAACTATGTATTTATAGGTGTCTATCCTTAATTTTCCAAAAATTAAAAATTACAAGCCGACATTGAAATTTGAATTTGAGGACATTAAAATACCACCAAAAACATATTTTAAATTTGGTTCCAAAGGACTAGGGAGTGTGAGAGACCATATTTTCATTTATCAAAGATTGGAAAACATGAGTTAAATCTGTCAACTTTGAACAAATGAGATAAAATCCCTCCCCATGAAATTGTTGAGCAAACGTAAAGGAAATAACGAAATTATCAAACTAACGTAAAATCATAAGCAACATAAGCATAAAATATATTCCTAAATTAGTCAAACATCATCCCATAGGGGGATTGGTACTACTTTTATATGAAAAGTAGCCCTTTCCCAACCCCTGTTAGATAAGCTATATGATGAAACTGCTTTGAAGATGATATGAAGTGTTAACTTGGATGAGTGGAGAGAGATACTAAGATTGTGGAGTGGACAAAATTAGCTCTCCATTGAAGAGAGTAACTTTGCATGAGGATTGTGGATGATTTGTTGAAGAATGAAGCTTCTACTTATAGAATCTCAAATGCTAAGAGTGCTCAAAAGAGAGCAATGTGGGATAATGTTTTAGCCAATGAGATGGAGCCACTTGTCACCTTGTGATAGGTTGAGGAATGAGCACATTCTGGTCAATGTGCCAAAGAGGGAGAGATTTCAAATTTGAATTTGAGAGTTAAATGTTGAGTTTGAACTATGTAAGAGACATGTAAGACCTCTTAAATGCTTTGTTGGATGTACATGTCAACTTGCCTTCATATTCAAACTTGAGGAATATTCTTCCAAAGATGTTTTGTTGAGGGAAAATATTGATTTTAATAAATTAATTAAAATGCTTTATTGGTGCAAGTGGGAAAAGCTAGAGGATGTCATGGGTGGTTAGATTAGATCAATCAGGATTAGATTAATTAAGATGAGGATTAGGTGTTTTGACTTTTTGACTTAGATTTATAGATTAAAATAAATCAAAAGGAGATGAAAAGTGATTTCAGATTTAATTAAATAAAGGTTTGATTTATTTAATTAAAAGGATAATAATAGGATTAAATTAAATAAAGTTAATTTATTCAATTTAAATACCTTGGTTTATTTAATTGACAAGCGAATATGATTAGTTAAGTATGCATGATGTCAATTTCACATGTCTACATTTTGCCCCTCTTTGAAGAAATGTACTTGCTGCGTTGGTTCAAAGAATAAACTTTCCGCGATCAAAATTTAATTTTTATTTTATTTTATTTTTGGATGCCCCAGCAGAAAGTACACTAGTACATTGCCCCCTCGAGAGATCGAGTGAAAAAATTCGATTTGAGGGTCGATCTCGCGATAAAGAGGTTCAAAATGGACATATGGATGGTTGCGATGATGATGCAAATGAGATGGTTTTAAGATGCTTAGAATAACAAATGTATATTATCTTGAACAACTTAAATGATGATGTAATGCATGTGAGATGGATGAGATGGATGATGTGATATGCTATGATTATGCAATGGATGTTATAACCAGATGCTTAGACTAACATATCTATATTATGATGAAGATGAAAATGTAATGCATGTGAAATGATTGGTGTTTCCTATTATGTATGATATGAATGATATGTGGTATGTTGACAGTTTGTGGATGCAGGATGGATGCATTGGTGATGTTATGCTATCATGGAGAGAAGAGAGAAGAAATGAGATGATGACAAGAGGATCCAACAAGTCCATGATCTAATGAGACTTTATTAGAGATGATGATGATGATAGATGATGATTCACTTATCAAGGATTGGGACTTTAAAAGGGCTACTTACCTTATGTTTGATAACACGCATAAGAATGATGCATCAAGGTATAAAGAACCAAGATGGTGTTGCACTTAGTGTGATGGACTTTGAATCGACAAACAAATAGGAGTATTCTTGTTCACACTTGACATACGAAAATCTTGCTAGGATGTACCTAACAAAGCAAGTATTCACCAAGTTCTATTACAAGAACGTCCAACAAGCACAACGGACAAGAGGATAATGATCGTTGCCCCATTCCTTTATCTCTAAATCCTTTTGAGTGGACATCATTAAGAGGTCATTGGAATGAGCGCAATAAGATAAATCAAAAGAAAAGATCAAGTACACAAACAAGTCAATGTTCTTCATACCTCTAGCCAAAGGGATTTGTTTTGTTTTTAGGATAAGAATCAAAACTATTGCCAAAAGATAATGCCCATTGTAGGAAGGATACATCCTAGGACATGTTAGTGGATGGTGGCAAGTTGATAGGTTTGTTCAAAAGGCTATTGATATAAAGTTGATTGACATGTTTGGGAATGATCAAGAGTTTGATTTTGTGTTTAAAGGTTTGTTGTTTCGATTTTGATTTTGTGTTTGAAGTTTGCTTTTGCTAATTGTTGTGGTTGTTTCTATTTTTTTTTCCAAAGGATGAAAGTGATGATCAGTTTATTATGGATGAGTGATTATTTTGAGTAAAAGCGAGATGAGATGGATGGATTTTTTTCAAATATTTGGATTTTTTTATGTTTTTGGAATGTTTTGAGGTTGTTTATGGTATTTTTGATTTTTCAAATGTTTTGGGGTTTTCTGAGATTTTATGAATGTTTTTCGATTTTGTGTGATTTTGGATGTTTTTGGATTTTTGTGTGATTTTGGATGTTTTTGGATTCTTGATGTCTTTTTCAAATGTTTTTGGATTTTTGTGTCTCGGGGGTTGATCAAAGATTAGCCTTTCCTACGTTTAAGCTTAGAGATGATGTAGTTCAGATACCATGTTTTTGATGTTTTTCTGACTTTTTGAGTGTTTTTGGATTTTTTCGCATGATTTTGACGATTTGGATATGGATATGTGATGATATTAGTGCTCTATTTGGGGATTTTGTTGAAAACCAAGCTAAGGTTGACTGATCGAATTGATGGATTGATGATGATGACAACATTGTTGAGGGTACACAACAATGCAAGGATTTGATTGATCAGGATTGATGACGATAACATTGTTGAGGATGCACAACAATGCAAGGATAGTGTTAAGCAACACAAGGATTGGGAAAGATATCCCCAAGATGATGATGGGTTGATTGGATTCGATTCATCAAGATTGTTGAAGCTTGGTTTGGAACAAAAGATGTTTGGATGATTTGATGTGACGTTTGAAGTGCAACTTAAATGCAACTGATAGTGATTGTTTGGATTGATGTTTGATGTTTGATGAAGTTTGATAAGGAACATCTTCTTGTCAAAATATGCCATGGGCTAGTGATTTGGATTTTGGATCAAAAATGCTTTGACCAATTTGGTTTCACATTTTCCAATGTTCGGATCGCCACATAAGTTGGAGGATATAGATCAAGATTTATTTCTAAAGCAAGATGTACAAATATTTGCGCCCAATTTCTAGCAATGTATGGAATGCCATGGATGGATGCTTGGATAGCTGTGTGGATGGATGGATACGATAAGCACGCAAAGGATGCCAAGGATTATCTTGTGATCAGATATGGTGTTTAGATAAAGAATGCTCATTTGGATAATGCTTCATGGCTCATATAATGTTGGTAGGATAGGATTAATGAAAATGACCCATGTCAAGATGTTTACCATAAGCAAGTTTAAAGTGTGCCCCAAACTTTGTCAAGATCAAGATAACTCAGACTATGTATGCAAATGGAAAAATGGATTGGATAAATGGTTCATGGATGAATGGATTTATGATGGATATGATGGATGGAATGATGGATTTATTATGGATGGGATGAGGTGCTTTCACCTGAAATAGTGCACGCAAATGCTTAATTCTACACATGACGCCTATTTTCCAGGTTTTCGTCATGGTCTTGCCCAAAGCGCCACCCATGTAGTTTTCATTAGAGGACAATTTTTTTTTCTTTACTGTTTTCAATCCTTTTTCTGATTTTTTTGGATTTTCATTTTTATTTTATTTTTTGATTTTTTTGAAAGATTTTAAACTCATGCTGAATCATCTGGTGGTGTCGATGTAGATTATTTTGTCATGATGTGCCATCAATATGCTGCTTGAAGAAGTTGCTTTGCTAAGATGCATGCACTTGAATACAACTTTTGAGATTCTTGATCTATTTTATTAATACCGAAGTTAACTTTGTCTTGGTGCACACATCGCGATAGAGTTCCTTTTGAATCCTTATGATGAAGGGTTGTTGCCAAACATGGTCAATTTGAGAATTGGATATCATGTGTGGAGGCATAGATGGAGTGTGTTTAGGGATAAAAGATGGATTGGTTGACAAATTGGAACCTTTGACTCTCCAAACTTGGGAAGATGAGCAATGATGGGTGGATACGAAAGTGTGCATGGAATTAGGACTGACTGCTTGATACACTTTGTACGCCGCTTGAATAGCATGTTTTGTCTTTTGCGGACATCTTTGATGGATACTTTTCCCTTTTTTTATTTTTCCCCATAGTTTCCTTAACTGATGGAGTTTGATAGGGATAATTTTTCTTTGGTATCCACTTATATTTGATTTGTTCTTCATGCTTTGCTTCTTTTTCTTTGATAGCATTCTTCGTACTTTGATTTAACACTTTATTTTGATGTTGGTCCCAATTCGTGGATGGGGTGATGGGTGGATGAAGATTCATGATGTTGTTGATTGTAGTTTTGGCATCGATTTCATCATAAGGATTCATCATGCTCTCTATGTTGATGTTTTCTTGAGACATAATTTCCCCCAGTATGGTGGTAGTGGCACCTTCGTTCCTTGATTCTGCTTGTTTTGAGGGTTCCTGTTTAGCATGCATTCTCTGATAAACGACCACTATAGATGATGTTATTTCAATTTGATGCTCTGTTAACTTTGAAATATCTTGTTCTGTCTAACCTGCTTCCTTGAGTGGATAATGTTGGATATCTTCATACATGATGTCTCCAGCCTAGATTTTGGATATATCTGATCTTGATGTTGACAACTCTATTTGGCTGTAGGAATCAATAACCTGCTCTTTTTGTGTAATAATATCAAGAGTAAAGGAATCTTGTTCTGAATGAAGATCATCTACATGTCCATCCACAAAAATAATCTCATGGGTAGATGGAGCATGTGCTACATGGATATGATCATCTTGCATAGATAGGAGAGTGTCCATTAGATTATTGTAGTATCTTGAAGATACAAATTCTTGATCTTGAATGTTTTCGGAGTTGCTTTCGACATGCTTTGGATCAAGTTCTTGACATGGGTCAGTTTTAAAGGATGGATTGCTTACAAAGGGTTCTTGGATGTCGTCATTAGACATGGTAAGTGGTTCAATATCCTCAAGTGTTGAGTTCAGGGTTCCTTTAGTATCTATAACCATGAGGTCAAAGGGGGTCAACATGTCTTGGAAAGGACCATTACTAGACCTTAGTGGAAGATTTTGATCTTTCTTTGGAATAAATTCTTGAGATATGTCCTCTAACTCATAAGATGATGTAAAGACATTTTTAATAAGATCATTGGTCGATGGATTGTAAATTATGTCAATGGGATCAAATAATTCTAACACTCCTTGAAATAGATCACTAAAAAGTGGCTCTTGATGTATGGTGAGTTGATCATTGGATGGGGTGGAAACATCTTCAAAGTGCTCAGTGATGGATTGATCTTGACCCTTGTTCTCAACCGTTGTGGTGGAGAGACTACCAATGCTATCATTGTCCCCAATAGTGATTATCTTTTGATCAATCAGGTCTTGGATGAGTTTTTGGAGTCAAACACAATCTGATGTTTTGTGTGCCTTTATTCTATGATAATTACAAAGGTGCTTCTCATTATACCCTGGCGGTTTTATGTTTGGTTCTTAATAGTTCACATAAACAGGGATTTTGATGAGATTTTCTTGTACCAACTATTGCAGGACTGATTCGATTGGTCTCCCAAGTGGTGTGTATTTTTTTTTGTTACCTTGTGAGATTTGACCTTTTGGTGATTGATTTTGGAGATGTGGTGATTGGTCTTCAAGATGTGGTGATTGATCTTCGATATGGGGTAATTGGGTTTGTTGTTGATGTTGTTGATCTTGATATCTAACTTCTTAACATTGGAGATATTGTTCTTGATGTGGTTGTGGACACAACTCAATGCTTTGATGACATGGATTAACCAATGGAAGAGTACATTGATTTTGGAGTAAAAATGTCTCTTGTTTCAAGGCTTCAGTTAGTTTTCCAAGTGAAGCAATTTGGTCTATCAAAACTTGTTCTTGCTTTTGATCTTGGCACCCTTGATATAGTTGGTTTGACTTTTGTTCAAGTGGAATTGGAATGTATGCTAGTGATGTTTGTATGGGATCATGGACAAATTTATTTTGAACAATGTTCTGATTTGGGATGATGTTTAGATTTTGCATGATAGGTTGAAGTTGAACATTTTTGGTGTTGGGGATCATATTTCCTTGATTTAGGTAACTTTGTTTTTGCATGGTGTTACCTTGACTTGGATTAATACACAGATTCGTTAACATCTTGTTTGGACTTTGAACAACATTCATTTGATTTGCAAACATATCCATCCCAAAGTTTACCAAGTTTGGACTCAAAATGTTCATATTTGGTAAAGTTGTACTTGGTACATTCTCATTTGGCATGTAGGGATTTGATGGGATGATGTTGTTTGTTTGAAGACTCATGCATTGATTGTTTGGTTGATAGACTAGTAAGTTTGGACTTGGATTTAAATCTATCATTGGGAAAGGTGTCCCAAACTTTTGACTCAACATACTCACATTTTTTGTACCATCGAGGTTTGTAGGAGATAATGATCCCATGTACAGTTTGTATAAATGTGAGTGTTGAAAATCAATTGGCATTGTATGGCTTTGATAGTTTGGTTGGTATAGACCACTCATGATGTATGGATCAAGTTTATATTCCATGTTCCTCTTGTGTTTTGACCTTGTTACAAAAGTGAACCCCTAAGGAATTTAGGACCAATGATGAGATGAAGGATGAAAGGGGTGGGTGATATGGGTGTTGAACTTTTTAGGAACTTTGTATCAATGCTAGACTTAGGGCTTGATTTTGATTGTTTGATTTGGATAATGAACTTGTAAAACCTAAGATGTTATATGTTATCTTAGGATGAACTTGTTCAAATGATTGCTAATTCAATTAAATGTATGAGAAAGGATGCATTCCCATACACCTAACTAAACAAGGTGATTTTGATTTTGATGAATTACCCAAGTCTAGAATGATGTTTCCAAAGCTCTCAAGTTGTTTGTGGGATGAAGATGATAAATGTTTGAATGAATGAAGTGTTTTATTTTGATCCTAAGAGACTTAGAGAGACTTTGTTTACTAGGCCAAGATATTGAAGAACATGCTTTTCTCTAAGAGTAGTTCAAACCAAGAGACCAATGTTTGCTTGAAAGATGATAAAAATATAAACAAGCACATGTGTGGGGTTGAATTTTTTATCTTTGCTTAATGGATTATTTTTACCGCAAACACTTCTTGATTAGCTTTTGAAACTAGATGTCTAATGTCCTAATTCTCTTTCATCCCACAAAGTGCATTGTGTGGAAATCGAGGAAATCAAGGAAAAGGTTTCCTATGTTGACTTTGAAATGAACAAATAGAGACATAGGTCTTAGTGTTTAGAAGCCTTCTAGGGATAATAACCCCTAGGGACAAGTAGTAACACATGGAATTTTCAAAGGTATTTGTTCCTTACAAAGGGTTTGAAATTTTGATGATTCGTTGAATGTTGGTTTCAATATTTTGGATACAAGCATTGTGTTTTCAACTAACTCACAAGCAATATAACATCCTAGCTCAATTAGTATGTTTTTCTTGGTGGGCTTGCCTCATGCCCTCCATAGTAGAAGAGATAATTTTACATGCAACCAAGGAAAAAATATAAAGGTATGTTAAGAATGAAGTCTTAACCTCTATAATTTAAACAAGATCAGACATGGCAAGTAACTTCTTGGAATCTAAGTTCCAATGCACCACTTTGATAAACTTGTTGGATGGAATGGTTGGTTGCTACAAACAAGGTTTTTAATGACAGTACATCGGGGACATGGCACCTTGCGAGCGTCTAGCAAGCCACTAAAGGTTTTAATCAATCCTACTAGGGGCGCTTATACTTTTTACAATAGTACCCCATTCTGAAAGACACTATACGGCTAAGGTTTGCATACCATGAGGACTTGATAGTTTAGTCTTATCCATTTATATACCGGACCAAATGAAAAACCGGTTGGAGTCGCCTTCGAGTTCTCCTTTCAGATGTGTCTCTTAGGCAGGCCCCTCTAAAGGTAAACAATAGTGAGCAAGCACATCCATAGTTCGATCGACCTTCATTTAGAAAAAAGGGAGAACACACGCGGTATACCTAACTCACACTCGCAAGATTTGTTCAATTTTAACCCCAAAATGAAATGTGGAGGTGATTGCTTTATCCCACCCTAAGACCATCAAAAATCCTTTTGATTCTCAAGATCATCGTGAGGCATGAGAGAAGCACACACGTCTTTTCGATGGCATTAGTTTGAGTAAGTAATCACAAAATGAAGTTGCACATGTTCTTTTTAAAACCTCAAAACAATGATTTTTGTTCCTTTTAGTGCACCAAAACGAAATGTGGAATTTTCTTTGTTCAAGTCTTAGCCTCAAAGAAAATCTAGTGGATTTGTTCTAAGATTCATTTTAAGCCCCTTTTGTAACAAGAAATTGAAGTGTTCTTTTTAAGAGCCCAAAGAAAAAGTGTGAGTTGATTTGAAATAGAAAACTAAGTTGTAGATGGAAGCCTTAAGCATTTAAAAATGCTTTGTTGATTTCAAGTTTTAATGCCCACTTTTCGAACTCAAATCTGCTTTTTGTCTTGCTACTCTGTTATCTTCGAGATATCTGCAAATCAAACATTGATAAATTCAAGAAACATTTAAGAAAAAAAATCACTCAAAAGAACAAATGTTAAGAAGTGATCGTTCACCATATCCAATAGTTTGCTAATTTTGCACTCCAAGAAAACATTAATATTAGTGCAGAGAAACAATAAGACTAAGATTGAACAATAATATGATATTGAATAGCCATGGATAAAGAAACACAATATTAAAGATAAGCAAACACCAATGATCTTTATTGATTCCAAGATTCTTCTCTAAAGTATTTCCATGACTACAATGTGCAAGTAAAAAGCTATTTTTGATGAAAATGGATCTAGTGGCATGCAGCAAGCTTTCTTTCGTTTTTTCTCCAACATCAGATTATTTTCTAGATTTAAAACAAGAGCATTGATTGATACTTTTTTTCAATCAAATCTTCCACCAAATTTAAGACTATCAACAAATAATCACAAGCATTGAGCATTAGCAGTAGCGGAATACTCGTACCACACAAGTCATGATTATGATAAGAGAAAAATAAATGCTTCAACTACACGGAATAGTGCCATTGATAACTACACTAATGTACAATAAAATCATGAAAGCATCATCAAGAAATGACACATGCCACATTTACTTTTAGTAATAAATCATGACAGAATAAACTACAAACTATAATCCATCGTGTCCATTTCAAAACCTATGGCCGTTCACCGAGATTGTGCAGTTATCATTATCAAGTTTACAAAGACACATATGACCAGAGGAAATGGTTGACTTTGGTTCAATTTTATAACATGAAAAGATCATTGATGAGGCGTGATAACCAAAATCATAAAACTTCAAAATCAAGAATGTACTTCACAAAATATTAAATATCTCATTAAATGTCATGACACGGCTTAGTTGTTTGAATATTACGAACCACGATCTGCAAACAACACAAGTGTTAAAAGATATAATAGAACACCCCTACTTCATGTCATTGCACCTACCAATAAGAAAAGACAGCAGATTATATCAATTTTATCAACTTAGCGAATGCTTTTAGTGAGTGAAAACAACTCACCAATGAAATAGAATAAGTGCTTTAGCCAGCAACGCCTTGACCTTTCACTTCTCCAATTTTGGCGAGCAGTTGTTTGAATATAAAGCTATGAGAGTATTAGGGAATCAATCAATGTTCTTGCACAAAGTTGTACGCTAACTCTACAAGGCACACAACACATCTACACAACATGCAACATATCTACACATCTACGTTATTTATTGACATTATATAATAGCATCCCTCATTACATGGCACAACACTCCAAACAAAATATCACCGATAGCTACAACATTACGCGGGACCACTAACTTGCCAACAAAACAACATTTATCCCAACCTCACAATAGCGTTTAATGATTACTGTCGCGCCTCTAAAGTAATTATGGCATTCGATGGACCAAAAAAACTTACATTCTGCAAATCAGAAAAGAATAAAGGTGTTTAATAAATGAGAGGTCAGATGCGTCCACTCAAACTTAATGCGAGTAGGTGGTGTCTGGGTGCAATCTCCAGGAACAACAGATTGTCTAAATGTTGTCATTCTTCCCTACTTTTGAAGCTTTTAATGAAGTCTTTCTGCTTCTTACAGACTACGCACACAATATTGTTATAGGATGTCTGTGGATTCCTGCACCCTCGCTTCCCACCTTACAAATCCTCTTGTGAATATCCAACACGCAGTGAAGCAAACAAAAAAATTTGTTGTCAACAAGATTAAAAGGAAATTGAATAAGAACAATCAATGATGAGCAGGTTATTCATCAGAAAAATTTAAGACTCTGCGAATAGGTTTCTGTTGGTTCTCCATCAAATCATATATGATCATTGATCACAAGGATATCATTAGTAATGATGCATGGCGCAGGCCTGATGGAGTTGGAGAGCCACATTTACTTCAACTGCAATTTTAAAGATAACAACAATAAGATTCGCACAAAATGGATTTGTTGAATAGGCTTTTAAAAACTTTCAAGCAACTGCATTTGGCATATGTAAAGAGACAGAAGGTAACAACTTTCAAGCAAATGCATTTGGCATGTGTAAAGACAAATTCCTCAACCTTTTCCGCATCCTCCCTGGTTGTGCATAGATGGGAGCTTTGAAACAGGGTATGGACAATGATAAAAGGAATATTTGTCAGATGTTACAGTAGAAAAGTGCGCCGGTAGGCTTGTATGCAAAATGTGACAGCATAGATAAGGCACATGAACTAAATCTCATGTGAGGTACTCCTTTGGATAGGGGCTGCGCCTAATCCCCTTTATGGTGCAAAACAAAGCAGGGGCCGATCCTACTCCTCTCTATGATGCTATTAAATTTCTTATTTGGCCACATAACCAATGCATTCATAGGCATCAATAGGTTTAATTTAGACCAGTCTATGCAGTCAAAGTAGTGGGAAGGTAAAAGACATGCATGAAAAAAAGTTGTATCTTAGACGAGGCTTATGAACCAGGTGTTTAATTTCCAGTCACAACACTAATAACACTGTCTTATGAAATAGAAATAGGTAAGTTAGCATACTTTTGAAAAGCAAGAAAAGTCACCAACATTCATGAAGAGACAAAAGAGAAAAATGGAAATACAAAGGAGGAAACCTGAATAAGAGAGTTTCTTATAAACACTTCTAATTTTGAGAATGATTATTTAGATGATGCCTCAAGCAGATGCAGTCTCAATGAATGCAATACTTGCAGAGTATGCACAAGAATGGTGGGCTCCAAAATGTGAGAGACCATATTTTCATTTATCAAAGATTGGAAAACATGAGTTAAATCTATCAACTTTGAACAAATGAGATAAAAGCCCTCCCCATGAAATTGTTGAGCAAACGTAAAGGAAATAACGACATTATCAAACTAACATAAAATCATAAGCAACATAAGCATAAAATATATTCCTAAATTACTCAAACATCAGCCCATAGGGAGATTGGTGCTACTTTGATATGAAAAGTGGCCCTTTCCCAACCCCTATTAGATAAGCTATATGATGAAACTGCTTTGAAGATGATATGAAGTGCTAACTTGGATGAGTCATCCATGACTACAGAGGCTAGAGTGCTACTAAAGGGGGTCCAGTTAGTTTTCACTCTGGGGATAAGGAACCTACACATTGAAGGGGATTCTAAGTCTGTGGTTGATGTTGTTAATCAGGTAAAATTACTTTATTGGAGTACTAGGGACATTTTGTTAGAAATATTTCTTTCGGTTTCTAAGTTAAATTTGAATATTATCACCCACATTTTTTAGGAGGGTAATCAAGTTGCTGGTGCTATGGCTAACCTGGGCTCTCATTGGAGAGATTCTAAGTGTTGGAGGAATTTGGGGAACTTACCACCGGGTATACAAGGTTTAATCCTTAAGGAGCAGGGCACGTGTTTTGTTCATGATGATACATAAATTTGAGATTGTGTTAGCCTTCTTGGGGGTCCACATACTTGTCTGTTGGGTGATGTGGACGAAGCTAAATGCTAAGGTGTTAAACTCGTGGAATAATTTGAATAAAGGGGTGGAGATCAATAATGAAGAGCTAATTATGAGGAGTGGGGAGTACAACTGGATAACGACCAAGTTGGGACAAACCTTATGTAATATTTATTTGAGGTCTTGTCTTAGCCTTTGCAAATCCTTGCAAATTTTTAAATTCAAATTTTATGTGACTAATAATTATGATGTGAAGCTCTTGCCTTGTCCTATCAACTTTGCTAATAAGTTTTTATTGATAGATAGTGGGATTTTGGGGATTGCTAAATTTGGCCCTGCGGCTAAACTTTTTTGGTACTTGTGCAAAGGAAACATGGAAGGGAAACCCTTCAATATCATAATGGCTTGCAATCTTGGCCGTAGGTGTCTCAAGATTTTCATTAATGGGAATGTGGTGATTGCCTAATGGGATTTTACTCTTCAAGCATGTGTCCAACACACCATCTTGATTGCCCGATGTAGTCTTGTTTGGCTTAAAACTGGAAGTCTCTGGATGAAACTTCACTTTGTCAAAAATTCTAACATTTTACTCTCACAAGTTTCTTGGTTTTTTAGTGTGCAGAACAGAGATATGGACGGAGATAGGGTAAGAATGGAGCTCGACAATTATGGGGAATTTTGCAAAGATCCACTGGTATGGCACATCTTTGTTGAGGGAAGCCTGATGCACTTAATGGAAAATTTGGTTGGCCATGATTTGAAGATGCCTACGCAATTCATGAGTTCTTGGAAAGAATAAAGCATTTCAATGGGCGGTATTTCCTTCAAAGTGAACAAGGAGGTGATTGCCCAGGCTACGAGTTTGTCATGTACCGGGAAGAAGTACCCTAAGCAGACCAAGGCTCAAGACAACGAAAGCCTAAATGCATTCTTTATGGGCAATGAAAAACCTATTCACTCTCAATCTAGCTTTGAAAGAGAGGCTCTCCCATAACCGTGGGACCAGGTCTATCTTGCCCTCATGGAATATGTCACTTTAGAGGGTAGCTATAAAACTTTTTTTTTTTTCATTTTCCTCTCTTAAACCATCTTCCTTATAAAATTATGTTGAGTTTCTCCTTCTTTTTACTCACTGACTTGGAAAGCTTTGTTGAGAAGTTTCTTGAGTCTGCTACCAATAACCTTGAGGAATCCATTCCCCTGCTACTCCATCAAGGCCTCATCTTGAGGCTCTATCACTTTCATCTTTCTCTCTACCCACCCAAACCCATCTTTGTTGTCCGCATTGAGTAAATTGAACCCTTGGTTTAGACCAATATCTCCTCGGCTGAGTCCAAGGGTCCCAAAAGAAAATCTCCTTCGACAGCTACTGAAACCCCTAAACCCAAACCGGCTACCAAAAAGAAAAAGGGGACTGTGGGGATAGCCCAATCTCATGCTATAGCTGGTCTCTACGAACTTAGGTTTTCCCCAGCCAAGACTGAAAGCAAACCTACTACTAAAAGGAATGTAAAGGATGAGGGGAAGGATTTGGTGTAGCAACTAGCCACTAATGGCATGGGGAAGAATAGAGTGGGAAAAGACTCCAAAGGGGATACTATGGTTGCTACTACTGAGGAGACTGGGGTCAAAAATACTAGAATCAAGAGATCTAGTAGACTGGCTAAAAACAATAAGAAAGTGCAGATTAGTGAAATTTCTATTGATGAGGAGCAGTCCGGTAGTAGAGGGTACAAGAAGGAGGAGGAGTTTGTTGAAGGGCCTAACCATTTTTTGGACCTCAAAAAAATGATGAAAGAGTATTTGACTTCTTAGTCCTCGGACCCTCAGGGGTTGGAGAAATTTGACATTGCGAAGACTGCGAAGAAAGGGGAGGATTAGCATGGGCTTTTGGATTAGATGGAGAAGATTGAGAAGAAACTCAATGGTCTGACTAGGCTTACTATCAAGATGATCCACTGCACGGTTCGTACCCTCTCTACTATGC
The DNA here is from genome assembly GCA_007258455.2 of Sequoia sempervirens. Classification (NCBI taxonomy): domain Eukaryota; kingdom Viridiplantae; phylum Streptophyta; class Pinopsida; order Cupressales; family Cupressaceae; genus Sequoia; species Sequoia sempervirens. The sequence continues at coordinate 67,953,221 of VDFB02168118.1, forward strand.
TTAAGGATGAAGCAAAAAAGAAGTTTTCAGAGGATGGTCCCTACTAGGTTGGGAAGGATGTTGTCAACCTCCTCTCCCAGAAATGGGAGAATGCTATTTAATCTACTATTACTCCATCTATGGGGTTTTTTGGTCAGCCATTGGTCTATTGCATCTATTTCTATTTTGGTTTTTTGTTGTTATCTTTGGACTTGATCCTTTTTTTCTCTTGAGGCTCCTCATGTAAAGGGTACAATGCCCTGTAAATGTTGCTTATATCATCAAAAACATTTTAAAGAGATAGAAAGGAATCCCAAGAAGGAATGCACCTAACACAATGTTATCTAACCCCTTGGCCCCCAAGTGTAGGGACAAAGGTGAGCCAAGATGGATAATGATTTGTTGCTCCTTGCAATAATAAAATATAATTACATAAAACCAAGTTTATACCCCCATGCATGTGGTAGTGAGTATGTTATGATACTATAACTACCACATGGTAAGGCATGACAATTAATGCTATTTTTCATGATTAAGTGAAGGCCTTTTTGATATTTTTGAAGGACAATAACCAAGACCTTTTTGTTGCTTCTTGCATGTTGGGTTCTATAGGGACATAGATACCTAGTTATTTTACACCACATACTTTTCCATTATAGCCAATTTGTTTCAAAATTTCATAACCTCTTCCATAAATTGCTTATGCTTCTTTCAAAGAAGGTGGTTTTTCATATTCATTTTCATCATAAGTGGATGTGTAATTTGTGTTTTCCTCTTTGCTAGAAGTTGTGGAATTGGATGCTTTTGATGACTCAGTGATAGATTGTGTTGATACAATTGGAACTTCTTTCTCTTTTATCGATTTTGATGGTGTAATCACTAATCTTGTATTCCCCCATGAATGTAGGTGTGAATTCTAACAATCACCACTCATCATCCAACAACTTTGTCACAAATGAAAGACACTCATCTTTGTATTCCCTTTGCAAAGGTTCCACTTTTGTATTTGGTGTCAATGTTCTAAGAGGATTCTTCATTCTTGATTTAGTTTGTAAACAATTTTGAAAATTTGGATTAACTTTCATCATGTAAACCTTATTGTTATAAGAGTATTTCATTAAATAATGAAGCATTGAAGGCACTCCTTTAATTTCATGTATCCACGGTCTACCCAAAATAAGATTATATGAAAGATCATGGGGTATGACATGAATGGGAGTTTGCAACACAACCTTACTATTTTTAACAGGTAACATTATCACACCAAGTAGTTGTCTTTCCCCATTATCAAAAAAATTGATTAATAAATTAGCAAGTTGAATTAAAGTTTTATCGACTCCAATTCTACCAAAAGATTTACACTACAAACATTAATCCCTGAACCCTTGTCAATAAGTGTGCATCTAATCCCAACCTTGTTAATAACAACCATTATCATCAAAGCATCATTTTTTTTGTGTTTCCAAAGGAGGTAATTCACTTTGATGAAAGACAATGTCCATACTAGGTGAATTCATATTCTCAATCAAAGCTTCCACATCATTTTGTTGCGCACTAGGAGGGATAACAACTTTTTGTAAAGTATTTTGAAGAATTCCATGATAAACAGGTGATGTTTGAATCAAATCCACCAAGCATATCTTAGTAGGAGTGTTATGAAGTTGTTCAACAAGATCATATCCTTTACACTACATTGCTAGATATTAGGTGTAGGTGGAAGGTATGGTTGAGGTAGTGGGATGGATGTTGGAGTTTTTTTTGGTTTTTTGTTGTTTCTCATGTTATATGTGTGAGCTACATTATGATAACTTGGTTGTTGCGATACATGATTACTAGTAAGTTGTTTTGTAAAGTTTAGGATATGGCCATGAGGTTTAGGAGGTATTATAATGAGAGGCGACTTAGGAGGTCCAATAATTAGAGGAATTTTTGGAGGTACAAAAATATTTTTAGGAGGTCCAATAATCAAAGGAGATCTAATAGTCAATTGTGCATTCATAACCTCAACAGATTTAACTTCTTGTTGATGACCTTCTATCAAGGGGGAACCTAATGTCACCATAGCATCTTCATCTATGCAATTCATAAAGAGTAAACAATTGTCCTACTGAAATGAAATCATTTTTTTCCAAATTTGCAACAAATTAAGCAAAATGACACCTTTCTTGCACATGCGATAACACCATTTCAAAATTTCAAATTAGACATTTGCAAGCATAAACAAATTGAAAATACAGAGACAAAAATCTATACGATTTTTTTGAGCTACCAATAGCAGGACAGAGGCACCCAAGGGCGTCTAGGTCCTGAATAGGGTGTCTGAAAACTAAAAAATTAAATTTTTATATTGTTGTTTAAGGCCTTTGTTTCTATGTGCAAACAGGTTTGATAGTTAATGTTTTTCCAAAATTTGTTTAATTTAAGACGATTTCCTTAAAAATGCAAGTGTGCAACAAAGTTGAAAATGTTTTAACAAGTTTTAATATAATTTTTAGATCTAAAATACAATAATTGATTGATTCTAAGATGACAAAATCTGAAAATGATGATGTTGATGAAAATTTGAAAGTAAACAATGCACTCTTTTCACTTCTTTGACCTAAATGAAAGATGCCTAAATAGATGCAATGAATAATTTCAAATCTAATGAATGTAATTTGAAAGTAGATCTGATCTAAATAATAGAAATAAACCATAATGAAACCTATGATGCAATAGAAGATGCAAATTTTTTGGACTTTTGATGCTTTTATGATGCAAAAATAAAACCCTAAATGAGAAATGCAAAACAATACAATGCAAAACCTATATCTAGGGTTTTAAAGACTTCCAATTTTAGAAGTTTTATGATGTTAACAAGTCAGGTTCACCAAAATGAAACATATAAAAATGGTGATCAATGCTTAAGTTTAAAGTGTAAAACCTAGAATCAATTTCACCTTTTTCTAAAGTTTCATTAGGATGTAGATCAACAAGGTGAATAGATTGACTTTCAACCATGAAGGTGAGCGAGTCAAACCTGGATCTACATCCTTAGAGCCTTGGAAATGAATTAGGATTGATTTTCTATGATTGACCTAATTATATTACATGCCTTAATATGTAAAATGCAAGAATCTAACAATGTACAAATTCAAACAACAGTTTGTAGAAAAATGTGGGAAGTGCAAAGGGATGTGTACCTGTCCAAAAAAGTTGATATTAGTCACTATAGAGGGTCCTGATAGGGGTGTCCTGAAACTATTTTTACAGTCCTCTGATATTGGATCTGAGCTTTTGATTCCCAATTGTAAAGTTGTTGGAATGTTGTTGGATAATTTTGTAGGTGAGTTTTCATGAGTTGACAGGATGTAGGGCTTTGAATGTAAAAATGGACAATTTGTCTTCAAACCTAAGACATGTACATTCAAAGGGAGGGAAATATTTTTCCATTTAGGGACTGAAACATAGAAAATGTGATCCTAAGTCTAAATGCTTAGAACAATAAGACCTTTCTCTAGGGTTTCATTAAGATGGAGATCAACAACATTTATAGATTGACCTTCAACCAAGAAGGTGATCCAATTAGATTTGGATCTCCTTCTTTAAGGGATGGTAAATGGATTGAAATTTATTTGACTTAGTTAACCTAATTATTCTATATGCCCTGATGTGTGTAATGCAATATCCTGACAATGCACAAATTGAAACAACAATTTGTAGATAGATCTGGGAAGTGTAGAGAAATATGTACTTATCTAGAAAAGTTGGTTATGAGTTGAATACAGGGATAGAGTTTCCCAGGGGTGTATGGGCCCTATTAGGGGTGTCTTGAAACTATTTTTGCAGTCCTTTGATGTTGGATCTAAGCTACTGATTTACAATTGCAAAGTTGTCAAAATGTTGTCGAATAATTTGTAGGCGAGTTTTCGTGAGCTGACAAGATGTGGGGCTTCAATGAAAATAATGAACAATTAGTCTTTAAAATTTTCTAAATCCTCTTCAAACCTAAGACCCGCACATTCAAAGAGAGATAAAATTTTGTGCCATTTAGGGGCTTGCCTTAGTCAAGCCTCATGTTAATATTTCCACTTCCACAATGGCAATGTCAATGATAAAATGACAATGGATAGGAAGGAATGATCAAATCACAAAGTGTTGCAACTCACCACCCTTCAATGGCTTCCTTGAAGGACTAAAGTCATACATATCACCTCAAGGTCTTGGATCTTTCTTGCTTGATTACTTGAATTTATTTGGAGACCTACAAATGAGGTTAGCCTTCACAAAGCAATGATGACATGACAACATGAATTCACATACACTTTGACATGATGCTTGGATCTTGAATTGCTATAATAAAACATTGAAATGATATTCTTGAATGCTCTTGATTTTCACCTCTTGCTATATCATCAGTGTTAGATTTCAAATGATGCAATAACTAGGTATTTATATGCAATTATGTTAATATCTTGAAAAAAAAAATCCCAAAATCCGACACTTAAAATTTGAATTTTGAATGTTAAAATGTCGACACCAACATACCAAAAATTGGTCACCAGAACAATAGGGGGACCCATATGCCCTAGGGAATATGGGTCCTAGAATTATTTTCCATGACACAATGTATTGGGGGAAAAACATTAATTGCTTGCAATTTCTTAAAAAGTGGTATAAATGGGGCTCTAAAATGCGTAAATTAGGAAATTAGGGGGTCAAATCAAGCTCAATAATTTAGGGTGAGAAAAAGGGAAAGTGTAGGAAGATGGGGGGCCAAAAAGGGATCTTAAGTGACCACTTTTTTTTTAAATCAGAAAATATTGACCTTGGATGAGAAATTGAGCATAGTTGCACTCAAAATTTTAAGATGCAACAAAAACAATGTTCGTAGTGCTCCGAGTTTACTTTATAAACTACTATTTTTTATTGAAAATGGTATAGATTAAGGGGTTCAAATAGGGGGGCAACAAAGATTGTTGTTTTTGTCAAAAAAACATAACATAGTGTGTTTTGTGGCTCCCTCAAAAGGTTAACCTTTTTTTGGTATTTTTAAAATCGTTTCAATGAGAAATTAGCTAACATATAGTTTATGCCTAATTTTTTTGATAATTTTTTAATGAATATTTGATTTTTTACTAAATTTCAAAGTGGACACATCTTGAAAAAATTAATTTTGGTCATGCTACTCCTATAAATTTTGAAAACTAATTGATTTTTTTTTATTTTATTATAATGTGTAGAATGGAGTCTAGTTTCTAAAAATGCAATTTACTTGAAATTTTAATGGACAGTTAAAAAACAAAGTAAACAATACCAAACACTAGTTTTTTCCAAAAACAGACACAAACAAAAGAAATTAAAGATGAAAGGCTTAACATTGTTAAAATGAGAAAAAAATACATCGTTAAATAGCTAAGAGAGAGCCTAACATTACCCAAGTGTTCGGTTTGTTCAACTTTGAAAAACATGCAAACCTGATAGTTAGCACAAACGAGATTATGTGAAATCTTGTAGAATATGCAAAAACACATCTTTGGATGTTGGGAAGGCACTGCAAGCCTTTGGGTTGGTAATCCAAAGCAAATACCAAACCTAAGGCTTGGGGATTCCAAAAGCAACATATAACGCGAGCACGTTATAATGTACTCACATTATGTTTTTTTTTGCATTTTCCTTTTTTTGCATAAGTTTGTTGTATGTTTTTCAAGCTTGACATAATGTGAGTGCGTTATAACACCCCCATGTTATGCCAAGCTTGGAATGTTTTATGTTCAAGTTTGTTAAGTATGTTTGATGTAGTATGTTTGTATGTATATTTGTATTTATGTATTTTTGTATGTATGTATGTATGTATGTACTTCATACATACATACATACATACATACACTTGTAACAACTTAGAGTATTCAACAAAATCTAAAAATATAACATGAAGTATGATAACAAGAAACTTTTGTAATGAAAAAATGATGTAATGATTGCTCTATAGATCTTAAATGCAACAATATTCTTTCCAAATTGAAAGGCCTAAATTCAATGGATGATTAGATCTAATGCATAAAATAGAAATTCTTGAAAATTGATAAACTGAAATAGTGGTTTACCAATGGATTTGTGAAGTGTAGAAGACCAAAAAAATTCCTAGAAAATATGGTGTCGATATGATTTCAAGGAATCATTCGCCCAAGGGTGAATGGGTCATTGTACAGGGTTTGAAAAGTGAAAAATATAATTTTTGGGTTATTATTTGTATTCTCTATTCTAGGTTAGAAACTGTGGTTTCTCTAGCAGATTTTTCCAGATTTCATTATCTAAATGCAAGTGAAAAGAATAAAAAATGATGAAAAATATGACACTTTTTTAAAATGCAATTTTGACTCAATTTTTAAATATAAATGATCGAACATACACTAATATGAAAACACTATGCAAAATCAATGTAAAATGCATGCAAATTTTTGAATTTTTCATATTTTAAAGGATGCAAAATGTAAACCTAAAACCCTAAATGGGATGCAAACTAATGCAATTTTAACAACCCTAAATAAGATGCAAAACAATGAAGTGTAATGCAAATCCTAGATCTAGGGTTTAAATGGACTCCAAATAAGATATTTATAGTGCAAGAATGTTGAGTTCACCAAAATGAAACATAGGAAAATAGGGTCACCTAATATGGAATGGGAAAAATGGGGGTGATGAACCCAACTTCCTATTTTCATTAGGAAATGAGATCCCCACAAAGAATTGAATTACAACCCTTAGGTGAATCAAATCAATGAGAGAATCGGCCAGTTTCCTTATGATTGAGGACAGGGGTATCAACCTGAATAATACTTTTGGGAGAAAAAATAAAATTTTAAATCACCAAAATTATGCCCATTCAAACATGAATCATCAATTTAAAGCATTATACAGATAGAAATAGTAAACTTCCTATAGATCTGGAAATGGCAGAGCGATGTGTACCTATCACCAAAATGTAGTTTCTAAAGGATATCTAGGACTCATTCGCCCATAGAGGAATGGGTCTTTGTGTAGAGGTTTGACTCAACTTTTAGGATCATCTAGTGTCAGTCCATAGATTCCGTTTGATTCAGTTCTCAATGTCAGACAATCAGAAATAATGTTTGTAGGTGATTTTTTGTGGATTGACAACAAATATGACAACTTTTTGGAACTTTGCAACTTTACAAATTTGAGGTCTTCAATCCTTCTTCAACCTATAAACATGCACATTCACAAAGAGGAGAAAAATATTTGTTTTTGTTGGATGGGGATTTGCCTTGGTCAGACCCCATTTTGGTAATTAAACTTTGAATTGAAATGATGAAACATGAAAGGAATGATGAATGAACAAGTGCTATGTTGCAACTCACCAATCCCTTGAATAAACCTTTGGAGGACTCAAATCTTGATCTTGATATTGTATGAAATGGCTTCAATGGATGTGGATATTAATACTTGAGTCTTGACTTGAATCTTTGACTTTGATCTTTGGAACTTACTTCACAATGTTAGCTCCAAAAACATGATACTTGAGATCTTGATTGTTGCAATAAATCACTGATGGAACTACTCTTGAATGCTCTTGACAATAATAATTTCTCTTGTGAAATCTTGATTATGCAACTTAGATTTGAATTGATAAAATAACTATGTATTTATAGGTGTTTATCCTTAATTTTCCAAAAAATTAAAAATTACAAGCCAACATTGAAATTTGAATTTGAGGACATTAAAATACCACCAAAAACATATTTTATATTTGGTTCCAAAGGACTAGGGAGGACCCATTCACCTATGTGTGAATGGTTCCCAAGCCCCTATTCCTAGAACACACATTACTAAAGGTAATTAATTATGTGTTGACATTAATTGTTGTCGGGTTTCCCCTTTGAAAAATGTAATTTATTAGGCTTGTAGATGTAAAATAGGGCTTATTAAGGTGTATTTAAGTCCAATTTAGGTGAGGGGACCCAAACAAAGTGTGAAAATATAAAGGATTGCATTTTTCTACACTACATATACATATATCAATTCCACTTTCTAAAGAAGTTGTGTCGTAAGTTCACCCACCTCCTTACTCAACTTGGAAACTGGCCTGAGAATAACTCTTCTCTTGATTTGACCCCAAGGTTTAAAAATCATAAACAAGATTTCATTCAAAAGTGATAACACAACTATATTGATCTAACCGACCAATTAGTTCTAACCCAACCTTTTGAATAGCCTGTTACATTCTTGTAACAATCCTTGGACTAGCAACTACCTCTTATTCAAGTGTTTATCCCAACTCAAGGAAATAAGCTAGTCTCCTACTTTCAAGGATTATGAGAGTCCAAGAACATAAGTTCTACACTCATGGTTAAACTTCAAAACATAGGAATTCATAAAATAACATCATTATCTAGATAGTAATGGAATAATAATTTTATTATTATTCTAATCCATTCCATTTCAAAGCAACATAACTTATTCAAACAATAAAAATACCATACTATATTTTTGGATATTATCTTAATACCTTATATTATCTTCTCTTTTTTATGTTATATAGCAATATAATCAAGATAACTATTTATCACACTATTTAGATTCTCTAATCCAGTTTATAAATAATCTAGCTAAAATGCACAAGCACTCATAACTATGCAATAGCAATAGTATACATATAATGATAGCACAAACACTTTCAAATTGTATTCAAACTCAATTTTAGAATTAAAAAGAAATAAAGGAAGAGATATCTTAAGCATGCCTGAAATAAAATAGCTCAAACGAATAACTTGCAACTCCTTGCTCAATGCTTAATGGCTCCACCTACTACCTCCTCTATTCTTAGCTATCCTTGCTACTATTACTTCAAATAATATAGATCTTTCTACTCATCTTAGCCCTTCTTCACACTAAAACAAATACTCTAAGCTCTCAAACTCACAACTATGCTCCTCTCAAAACAATATGAATACACAAAATGATTTTAGAATGAATGGGCAACCAAATATTGTGTCGTTTCTCTCTATTTATATAAAAAATGGATAGAAGTTTCTTTCTAAAAGTAAGCTACATTTGATGCCACTTCTCAATTCCCTTCTAGTCATGGGTGTTGTGCAATTTTTAGTTGCATGTGTAAATAAAAAACCAACTCTATCTCCTCTTAGGCTTGATGGTGAATCCTTTCTAGTTTGTTGGTAGGTTAAATTAAACTAAAAAAGTATCCCAAATGGCACGTTGAAATGCCAAATCAATAGCAACTCAAATACTTGTTCTTGCACCTAGTCATGGGGCTACATATTACTATTTACTCATTCAAACTTGTAACATGGTGTACATATTTAACATACACATTATGGCATTGGGTTTCACGTCTCTTATTGAGCTCTCAAAATAATTATACTTTTGCCTTTTGTATGGTATATTTTCCTACTACCATGCATTGCATGGAAATTGTGTCATACATTATGGTTGTCGTTGAATATATATGTTATCACCCCTTTAAACCCATTGCCAACCTGTATGCATGGTTTCCAATAGTGTTTGAAACAAATTTTAACTCTTGCCATTCTCATAACATACTTACCACTATATATCGACTGGTTTACTTTCCATTTAATATGACTTTCACATATGTTTAGAGTAACATTAATATATTTAATATAAAGTATGTATATATATTATACATATATATTGAAACATAGAAAAATAAGGGGGTTTATCAAAATTGGGTGAATGAATATGTGATGCACCTATCTTTCTTATTTCACTAGGAAAAAGATATCTGCAAAGGTAAGATTGACTTTCAACCCTTAGGTGAGTCAACCTTAATGGATATCTTGATGTTTTCCTTATGATAAGATAGGGTAAAATTTTCTTGAACAACACTTTGGGGGAAAAAAATAAAAAATAGTAAATAAACTCAATTATTCAATGTGAAACTTGAATCATCAATTTAAAGCATAAAATAATAAAAAAACAATAGACTCCTGACAAATTTGAGAAGGATAAGACACTGTGCACCTGTCACCAAAAGCTATTGTTGAGTTTCCTCCTAGGACACATTCACCCTAGGGTGAATGGATCCTGCTATAGGGATCCAAAATTTGATTTCATAGTCCTCTACTCTTGGATCTACACTCTTGATTTCTCTAGATCTCACTGTCAGAAAGTTGGAATTAAATTCTGTAAGATTCTATGTCTTGACAACTTTGATGACAACTTTGACAACCTTGTAAAATTGCACTTTTGATCAATCTTCAATCCTTCTTCACTTGTAAATCTACAAATACAAAGAGAGGGAAAAATTGTTTGTTTTTTTGTGAATAAGGGTTTGCAAAGTGGTCAAACCCTATTTTGGTAATTGAACCTTGATAATGAAATGAAATCATAAATGGAAGGAATGATGAATGAACACTAGCTTGTTGCAACTCACCAAACCCTTTAATGGTTGACCTTAGAGGACTGAAATCTAACACATCACTCCAAGGTTTAAATCTTGCATGAAATGGTTGGATTGGATATTGATCTTAACACTTGAATTTTTTGAATTGAATGCTTGAAACCTATATCACAATGTTAGCTCCAAAAACATGCATGAATGAAAATATTTTTTACATGATGCTTGAGATCTTGGATGCTACAACAAATGAATGATAAATCTGCTCTTGAACACCTTTGACAACAATCTTAACTCTTGTAAAAATTTCCTTAATGCTAGATAACTTTCCTTTAGACTTGAATTGATAAAATGAGCTTGTATTTATGGATAATTTTCTAATTTCCTGAAAATTAAAATTCAAAATCTGGCAATTGCAATTTGAATTTGAATCATAAAAATGCCACCAAAAATATATTCAAAATTGGGGTCCTAAACTTAAGGGGGACCTATTCGCCTTTGGGCGAATGGGTCTTAGGACCTAAATCTAGGACACTCAATTTCCAAGGCAATTTAATTAATGTTTGCAATTGTTTAATATAGGTTTCCCTTTTGAAAAATGAGATTAATTAGGCTTTTAAATGCACAATTGGGTCAATTAGAGGCTTAATTAAGTCCAATTCAATTTAAGGGACCCAAACATAGTGTGAAAATGTATATATTGATTACTTATATATATATATATTGATAAGTAAACATATACTTATCAAAATATATATCTATGTGCATGTCCACATATGTATTTCATATCTACATATGAGTATACGTAGATATTTCTATCTATGCATGCTCATACATACATAAGTACATATATATATACCACCACATATATATACATATAAACATTCAATATACACATATCCATATATATATTTAAATACATAGTATATATCTTATGCATCTCAAGGATTTTAACACTGAAACTCAAATTGACTAAACAATAGAAAACAAATAAAGACAACCATCCAAACATTCTATCAACCAAAAAGCTATCAACTTAGTTTAACACTTACCAACAAAGAACTTAAATTGACTCAACAAGGTGCCTCTAGCCTATAAGAGTGAGTGTGTGCATCCACTTAGATAGTTTTACTAATCGTTCCCATACCAACTTCTTCTCCTGGTTGAAACTCTCCCTCTCCTCACTGAAGGGTTCAAACCTTTCCTCCATCCAACTTAGTGCAACATGTACGAAGTTAGATGACAACATGAAAATCATATTCATCATATATCATAAGCATCATTAAATCGTTTAAAAAGAAATCTCATCATAATGCATATTCATATATTTCACCCACCCATTGAAATTCATTAAAACATCATCTTGTATTAAAATATATTTATTCATAAAGGTAATTGTAATTGGTGAATTATAAATAATGGGGTGTAACAAAAAGCTTGTTTTCCTTTACTAGAGTCAAAAACTTGATGTAAACTAAAGAAGTTAGCAAGCTATGTCTTGAGAATGGGTGCATCAAAGTTTTATCTAAACTTAGAACAAAATATTGAAGAGTGACAATTATAGGTACACAAATGTAAGAAAGATTGAGAATAATATTAAATTATATTAATAAAACCAAAATGCATATGGAGTTTCAAGTGATTGATACAACGATATCATTCAAGTAAAGTTTATCTATACTTTATTATTGATATTAAAGGAAAAACATTAGATATAAATGGTATATGATAATATTTTATAAAATTGTTGAGAGGTAAAAACATAATAATACATATATGTAATGATTAAATTGACACCACACCATTCACCATTAATTTTGTGCCTATTTTGAGAGAATGACTTAATACATTTGCATATTGACAAATGATGCAACATTGTGTGAATTTGGGTTCTTCCCCATGTTGTTACTCTTCCATTCACACACACTCCACTACCTTTATCCATAACTTATCCACTTTTGAAAATTTATCCATGTTGTTACACTTTCACTTAGTCTTAATTTATTATACATATCCATGCACTTATACCTAGATACTTTGTTTCCACCTTTATTTTGTCCTTTTCTTCCTAATGTTCAAAAGATAGTTGTTTGTTATCTTTATCACTCTTTTTAATATTAAATCAAAATCATAAATTTTTGTGTTGGAAATAAAATAATAAAATATAAATTGGGTTACTCTCACATTTGATGGATTAGGCCCATATGCACAAAATTAATGCGCCCATAGTTTTAATCCACACAATTTCAAATTAATTCATAGTTTGGCCAACTGTGGTCTATTTATTTCTCACCTAGAGCTAACCAAACACATGTTTGAACAATTTATTTCAATCTACTTGTATCTAAAGGTATTCATTAACATTCATTTAGCACAAGGATAATTACTTGACTATCATTCACATTCAATGAAAACATGCTAAGAGCACTTTGACTAGTGCTCTTAAACAAATCCAAATATGCATATATTCATCATGTAAAATGGGTTACATAGTTGACTTTTGTTATTCTTTTATTATGTCAAGCTAGTATTTAAGTCAATCCTTCTTTGAGGGTTGACTTAAAAGAAATTTTCCACTAGCGATTTGGTAGTTCTCTAAATGTATTTATAAATATTACCCATCTTTAGAGTGGAGTAGAGAATAACATATTATATGAATGAGAGTACAAGAGTGTAGAACTAGTAAGACCAATTATGTTCAAATGATCTAGAGATGTGAAGACCCAAATAGAAACATAAGTGTTGCACCAAATATAGGAAACACATAGATAGAGAGGTATGATTACAAGGCTAAAGGCATAGATTCTAGAATCCTTATTAAGGTTGTTTCATATTTGGTTGTTGATCTTTGTACATTTTTCTTCACATTTAATTTCTACAATTTGTATTTAATGTTTCAATTGCCTAATATCTATGCGGGCACAAACTCATTTATCTAGATCAATCCATATAGTTATTGGTTCAATTAATTGATTAGTCTAGACAACATTTTTTAAGAAAATTATATTTTCCTTTACAATATCTTTACTTCAAAAAAATTAAGGTGCAACTTATAAGTACAATTTAGATCAAATTTTTGAAATAAACACCACTTCCACAACATAATTATTATCATCTTTAATTTTTTAGTTCTAGAATTTCCATTAAAAATAGGGGTTTGCAATTAAAAAGGAAAAAATAAAAAGCTTTAAAAAAAAATCTAGGCTAATAGAGTTAAAAATGAATAAAACAATGATATTTAGTTGGAAGTTTTAACATTCCATTGCAAATGTCTAAAATGACTCATCAATAAGTAGAAATTTAGTGATGCTTAAAAAAATGTTGTAATATTTGGAAACGCATTGTCTATCTAGGTGATTTATATAATTGTGAGATCTATCACATACTTGTAGATCTATCATTGTACAAATGAGGATTTAATATATCTACAAAGATTTGATCTATATAAAATCTCTAATATTTTCCTTGAAATAATTTTTGAATATTATGAAAACTAGTCAGCCAATAGGCTATATTATGCATGAGGTTTTGGCCTGAAACAAGTCTCACGCTCTGAAACTACCATGGTTTCAGGCCAAACTTTAGTGGTTTGGTCGTCAAACAAACCGGCAGCCATAGTGTACTCTGTGTACTGTACTGTGCATTTATTGTGAGATTGAAGCATGGTTGTAGGGAGATATAGTCGAAGTCTCTAGTCCATCATTGGAAGCTGGCTAATTCCAATGAATCTGCAATCGGCACATACGGAAATTAATTGAAGTGCAGAATAACCCTCCAGCTGGTAATCCACCACTATCTGCATTTATTGTTGTAAGATTTGAATTCTCCAGAAGATTGTAAATATCAACCTCCAGCTGGTAATCCACAGTAATTTCAATCCTCTTCATTTAATGATGTCGGCAAATATTTGCCAACCGGTTGCTGATTATCCCTACAAGAAGAATTAACATGCTTTGAATGAAACTTACCATTGGAACCAGAAGCAGGACATTTCTCACCAGCATTGCAGCAGACTACGCAGAGGGTACAAAACATTTGAGGAAACAAATCTAAGCAGAGGGCAGACGAGATCTCACGCAACAGAATCTAACCAATCCACGGTAATATGTACTCTCCATCTTCCATAACACTACTGTAAATTTGGTAGAACGATAAGTACTCTATGAAAAAAAAATTGGTTATCAGTTGGCCTACGTTTAGGATCAATCCATGATGCAAATTATTACCATAAGTTGACATTCATAATGAATTTCCATCCATCCAGCTTCAGCTTCAAACTTTGCAAACTTGTCTGTATAGAGACAGACACTGGCTCTAGGGTCTATATGAAGACAATGAAAGATTTGAGGCTTGATGCATGCAATAAGAACCCCTATGTATTTGTGCAGCCAATAAGAAAATGAGAGAAACTACTGAAATCATAGAGGAAAGATAAATAGTGCCATACCCCAGCTTGTCGAAGGAAGTTTGAAACATGTGGACAACCCCCTCTGACGAAATTCATCTATCCTTTCTACTTTTGTCGGTGCCCATACCCTCTAATAGGGCACCCTTACTCGCGCCATTTTCACATGCTTTCACAGGTCTTCATAACTCGTCCAAGAGCTCCTATTACGGCACGGGTAGGGAGAATGCCAGTGAATTTTTTAACCAAAAAGCTTCCAAGTGTTTTCCACAAATCCACTTTGTGCATGTGCATAACCTGCAACTATGGCAGTCCGCGAGACCACATGAAAAACTAAAAACAATATCACATTGAGGCACCTAGTCAAATGAAGTGTTGACAGGTTTTTGCATCCTACAACCAAAAACAATATTCCACAACCAGTTATCCCTGGAGTGAAATTCAATCTCAATGCTTTAATCCCTTTACAAGAACCCCGATACCCTAGACCCGCATCAGTAATAAACGTGCAAAATCTTAGAGTTAGATCAGTGAGGCCAGGGCAATGCTGTGAAATAATTTTAAGGCCTTCATCATCCAACTGCTTGCCTAACTTTGACATCCATCCAGAATACATTATCTCCACTTTGGCTAAGTTAGGGAACTGCATACAAAGTGCAGATAATGCCTCATTTGTTGGGTTTAAACCGCACCCCACCCTCAAATATTCCCTTTGGTCCCTCTCAATTTGACAAAATATTTTGAATAGTAGGGAAAAAGTGTTTTGGTCTGATGTGTTCTTAATTTGATGTAGTACTTCCCACACCAACTGATTTGGTAAAGCTTCCATCATGCTTAAAACCTCTAAGGATGCCAAATTGCAGGCACATCCAGTCACAACCACTTACATAATAAAGATTGTACTACACACATAACAGGAAAACACAGGTCAATTAATCACCAAGCTGTCATCTATGAACATCCATAAATAGAAAATCATATACACCCATAACAGAATTCCTGGTCACTGATTGAACCTAAACAAAATAACAACTACTCACCTGCCAACATACAAAGAAAACAATTAATACAGCAAGACATTGAATTATGCTTATATCCACATTGCGTATATCCACACTGACTCCTGGCCCCATCCAGGGCTTAAATTTGATGGCCATATGGCTGTATTTAGTCATTTTGGCTATAAAATACAATTAAAATTTTAGGAAGACCGTATCACTTGAAAGGCAAAATTTTAGTTAAACTATCAAAATTTCTATGTAATTATTCTTATATATGTTTTTTCAATCTACATATATTTTTCTTAAAATAGATAACCTTTAATATTTGAAAGGAAACTTCAAATAAATGACCGTCACAAAAAAATTACTTGACAAGCAAGGTCAACCATCAAATTTAAGCCCTGGCCCCGTCCCTTCCTTTTGCTCTCCTCTCTGCATGCCATATGATATGCTTTCTCACTGTTTATTCGGCTTATATTTAGACACGTATCAAAAGGATATATTCTGGAGAACGCACGTACTTGGTAGTAGAACCTCGTTGTCCACAAAAGCTCATCCCAGCGTGTCAAACAAGTTCCTTCTGCTTGGCTCTTGCTTTAAGTCGTCATTTCACCTTTTGTTAACTTCAATTATAATCCGCCCATCTGATGTGGAGTCCTGTAGTACTGAGATTCAAACATTGTATAATATATTTCGTCCATGCATAATATGGTTGTCAACTGTCCATGGGTAAAAACTGATGAATGTAATTGAGGACCCGAATAGGATGAATGATTAAGGGCCAATAAGAGCTTTTTAATATATGTAACTTTATTTTACATGTAGATAGATTCTTTTTGCTTTACCACCAGTATGATTAATCGCCAAGAAGAGCTTCATGCATACATAACTTTGAGATAGTTTTTGCTTTTACTACGAGTAAAAATTTGGAAATGAATGATGTGTTAGCTTGACAATCTGAAATGTAACTTTATAGATCACCAATTAGAAACCTTCTGAAGGGACCCATTATCTAGAAAAATGACAAATTAGGACTGTAGGCATTCAAATAAAAACAAAAGTTACTTTTATGCATAACCTTGATTCTGTCATGATTGTGGAATTAGGGATGCAAATAAGGATTCCTTATTTACATTTCTTTTTACACAATGACTCACTGTAGAAATAAAACTGCTTTAAGTTTGAGGACGAATGATTAATTAGGAATATAAGTAAATATAACGATGATTATCTGTTCAACAGGTTTTCAATTACAATCTTCTTTTCCTTGTGAAACACAGATATGCCTGTCTGATTTTAAATGAGCATTTTGTAGTGGCTTTAATTTTTTATTCATAACTGTCATGAGAATAAAAGTAATATATTAAGACAAACTAGTTCTATTTAGAGAAGATTTGTTTCCCATTTATATTTTTTTTTTTTGTGTATAGCTAATCCAAAGCCACCGTTACCGTCTGATTGTAAATAAAGCCTGAGATTAAATTATTTAGAACTTAATGAGGAAACGACATTACTTTTCTTTATTCCATTATACAGTTCGTAGATTTTTACTTTAAAATCTTAATCATGCAATATAATTAATTTAGTGAGTTTTAATTAAATATTTTATTAATTATAAATTCTTTTTATAAAATACTAAATATAAATTATTTATTAAAAAAATTTAGTGTGTATAAAAAATCAACTTTTAAAATTTTAAGATAGAAAATTCTTTTTTTAAATATTTTACTTTAATAATCTTTTAAATCTTAATTTATTTTACTTTAGAACTTATACTATATTACCCTTATTTTTAAAAAATCTAACTATATGCTTTAACGTAATTTTAATATAGAATATTTTTCACTAAAAAAAAAAACATTTTCCTCTTTGAATCTCCATAATTTCCTTCAAACTTACTAACACTTGTATTCCCGCAAACTAACCCCTACAATAAGACAAGCTTTAAAAGCAATAATTATAGAAAATACTTTTAAAATGTAGTAGGAGGAGAAAAGAATGGAAAACAGAGCATTTTTTTGTGCCTCAAAATCCACCAAACAAGACACAAAATTATTTCATTCCCACTATCATATTGTTCTATTATTTGGGTGTTTTAACTTTCGTACATAAACAATTGTCTTCTTTGACTAGCACACGGTATGTTGCATTGACTTTTAAATGTTGAAGAGGAAACCAATCTTGATTATAGCCTTTAGATGAATAAAAGATATTTCCTTGTGATCACAACACTTTGGATAATTTGCACACAAGCTAACGCTTATTGTTATTCTTGACTTATAATCATAGGTGTTTTAAGATTTCATTTAGATTGTTTTGACATTTTCATTGATCTTAGTTTTCACATTAAAACATTAATTATTTAATATTATTTGCATTAATTATAGGAATGATTTTTTAATTCATTTATAGTAATATAGTTAGTTTTTTTTTGTGACATTTATTAGTATTGGTGAATTAAAGTTATCAACGATCAATTGATATTGAACAATTACAATTAAGTTACTTTTTCTATTATTTAATGTGGTATTCTCTACATGGAAAAGTTATAGTTAATGATTTATTTACAATATAATATTCATTAGTATCAAATAGTTATCAATTGGATATTTACTTGTTTGTATAGTTATTACTTGATATTCGATCGTGAATAGTGTTGCACATGTAAAGATTACCAATTTGTAATATATAGTAAATATATAGTAAATTTTATATATAAATAATAAGTTATATGCATAAATGTTTTAAATTTATTTATTTCTAAATTTATTTGAAAACTTATTATAGTGTAGTTTATGTAATATATAAATTATATATACATATATGTAAATTTCAATAGTATTATTATTATTATTATTCATAAGTAGAATTGTAAAAAATGATAAATTACCACTCAAAAAACACATATTATTGGAGCATAGGGTTAAACACTGACACAAAACATATATTATTGCAGCATAGGTTGTAAGATACAACTCAACATCGTCAATCAAATAGCAATGTATATTATTGACATCTCTAGTAGTTCTAGTGGCCCAATGTTGTCAGCCAATTCGACACCATCAATCAATGGCAATCGAAACTCTACAAGTCAGATACAAGATTTTGCAAATGACATTACAGTTAGTTGCCTGGACTTGCTACAACAAGTGAAGGCCACTGTTCAAAACATGCAAAGTGTCCAAGATTTGGACATTCAGTCAATGGAAGCAACAATACATGAGTTCCATTCAACTTGTGAGAAGTTGAGTTCATTTTGTACTTTCCTTCGTGAAATGAAAGCGGATGAGCTCTACAGACAAGGTGGCTCTATCTACATTAAAGAAGCATTCCAAAATTACTTGAACCATCCCTAAGATACGTTATTGCTATAAATGTGTATATAGTAGTTGATATAACGATATAACTTCAGCTTGTACCAACTTATGGATAGTTGGATATTTTGTAACTCCCGTAAAGAAATGTAAGCTCCAATATACTATGAACAAGGCACTTCCCCTCGCAATAGAAAGATCCAATATGTCACCTACTACAATACCATGTAACACATTTTTTGCTTCAAAAATATGTATACATTGTTCTCTTGCTATCATTTTGCATCTTGGTTCTTGACTTTTGCTTTTGTTTTGTATATCTTTACTTGACCCATATGTCTAAATTCCAAAAAACAAATGCTATGCTCAATTTCATATAATTAACAATAGTAGTTTGCATATAATGTGTTGCAAACCTTTCCTCATTTGAATTCAACTAAGCATAGTCTAACCATTGTGTTCACTTCAACAAATATATATCGCCAACAAATGCTATATCTCCCATTCAATAATTGTCTCATTTTTCCACCTACATTCCTTAAAATTTGATCACTTAGTAGAACAATAATATTGTACTCACTTCCATTCTTTTAACATAATTCACATTTCTAGTATACTATATTAACATACATAACAGATGTATCCTCAACCAGAACACAATCCACAAAAAATTAGTGCTCTCCAATAATAGGTTAAAACATTTGCGAACCAAGTAGCTCTCTTTAATCTTATTGTATTTTCATTCGTTATTTGTCCCTCGCTATTAATGCACTAGTTTTATACTCATTTGTTAGAAAGCATGTTTCCTCTTATTCCTTTAGCATAGAATGCAGATCTAAACATTTAGAGTGCTTCCAATTTATTGAGATTACTTAATAGCGTGAACTAATTTTTTTACTCACTATACTCTCCCTTTTTGTTTTCCTTACAAGTGCAGCAAGCTAACTTCCAAAGGCCACTATTTTGATATACATACCTATTCAAAATCACATTTACAGGTATTATTCTAAATTTACTTTTACTCTATGTAACTTCTATACACACTTTTATTTAAACTACTACTTGTATGATCACATTCAACAACATTGTTGCTTTCTGAAATATTATCGAATTATTTAGATCTATTTTGTTGGGTATAAAACATATTAATTTCACACTTCACAAAGTATGCTTTTTATACATCATTTAAAGTAAGTAATAGCTACCACCTACAATTTACTTTTGCAAGGACTAGTTCGCTCTCTTGCCACAATGTTTTATTTGACTAAGAACGCAATTAAGATGATCCATAATGGAAATGTAGACCTACAACCCCATCTACAAACAATAGATATTTCAATGTTTGGACATGGGCCTGAACCAACCAATCGCTATATACTACAACTCTCTGATGGGGTGCATAATTAGAAGGCTACACTTCCAAAACAGTACAACCACCACATAGATTTTGAAGAACTACAAAAGGGCTCTATAGTTAAACTCATTAAATACAGCTGCCCTGTTCTTTGCAATTCAAGGTGAGCCATCATATTTTAGTAATTTGCTACAATGTGCAAAATCAAAAAATTTAGATTATCTTTCGTCAACTCCATTATTTCACATATTGTCCTATTGATAATACTTCTTTATTTTACACTCATAGGTGGATCATCATATCGGAATTAGAAATCATATGTGTGCAGCAAGATATCATTTACGAGCCCACCAACCTCTTTGAACAGCAACCCCAACAAGTACAAGCCACGTCTACAAGCCTTGATGACAATCTTATAGTACCGCAACCACCTCTCCTGACAAAATATTCCTTGACTAAGGATGCAATCAAGATGATGAATAATGGTAACCTAAACTTGCAACCCCATCTACAAGCATTAGAAATTGCACCGTTTGGCCATGCACTCAAACTGGTTGATCGATATAGAGTGGAGCTCTCCGATGGGGTACATAAGCAGAAGGAAACACTTCCAACAAAGTACAACCAATGCATAACTTCTAAAGAACTCTAGAAGGGATCTATACTCAAATTGATAGGATACAGTTGCCCTGTTCTTTGCAATTCAAGGTGAGCCTACCATATTTTATCCGCTATCCCACATTTAATTATACTCAAAATACTGACTTGTTTTATCTTTATAGGTGGATAGTCATCTCCAAATTAGAAATCACATGTTTGCAACATGACATCATTGGTCAACCCGCCTACCTATTTGAAGAGCAAGTCCATAAAGTAACTTCTACAAACTCAACTACTCCATCTACGAGCATGCGTAACATTCCTATGGTGACAAAGCCACCTGCTCAAAGGGCATTTTTTGGGTTATCCTCTTCCCTACAAAAGAAAGACTCCCCATCCAATATTACCCCTATTAGAAATTTGAATCCATTTCAGACAAGGTGGCTTATAAAGGGTTGTGTTACCGTGAAAAAACAGATGCACCACTTCAACACACAGAAGGGACAAGGGCAGGTCTTCTCTTTTGATATTGTTGATTGTGAGTGCACTGAAATACGAATAACATGCTTTAATGAAGTTGCAAACCTTCATTACATGAATGTACATTTTGGAGAAGTATATACAATATCTGGTGGGACTATTAAGTCAGCTAATAGGTTGTACAACAAACTAAATAGCCAACTTGAAATTCTTTTAGCCGAGGAATCCAAAATTTCTCACTCAGAAGATGGCCTTGCAATTCCCAAACACAAGTTCTCCTTCACACCCTTTAAGGACATTTTAGAATTGAACAATAATATCCTTGTTGATGTTATTGGAATAGTCATATGTGTGGACCCAAGGTCAACCATAAGGAGAAGGGATGGGATTGAAGTTATTCGAAGGAGCATCAAATTGATAGATACCTCTTTGTCTACCATTAATATTACTTTATGGGGTCCAACAACTGAAAAGGAAGGCAAGCAACTACAGGAGAACTATCACTTAAAACATGTGTCCGTACTTGCAATAAAAAATGGTCGTGTCACTGAGTATAATGGCAAGGTCATAAGCACATTGGCAAGCACCCACCTATTTCTAAACCCAAGAATAGAGGAGGCAGAACAACTCAAATCATGGTTTGAACATAATGGAGCTAATGTCACTCCATTGAATACACAACCATTGGATGCACCTCTCGTGCTTATGAGGAAATCAATTGCTGATATTGAAGAGAAAACTACCAATGTGAATTTTTTTTTCCAATGCACTCTAAAAGCAACAGTGAAATACATAAAAACAAATTCATTATGCTATCCATCTTGCCCCCTTGACTTAGATGGAAGACAATGTAAAAAGAAAGTTGTGCAGAATGATGATCAAACATGGTATTGTTCCAAGTGCAAAGCTACTACTCCTAAATGTACCTATAGATACATACTCCAGCTAAAGCTTGCAAATCATACAGGGATATTATGGGTTGTTGCTTTTGAAGAACCGGCTACCAAACTCCTTGGAATGTCTGCAGATAATTTATACATGCTACAATTCAATTCTGGAATAGAAACTGAAGCTGAAACCATAGTGAAAGGAGTGTTACTCAAGCAATTTATCTTCACAATCACAAATTCGTATGATTCAAGTGTTGCTCAAGGACGAGTAAAATCAACAATCACAAAGGTCGGCGAGCTGGATTTTGTTGCAGAGAATTTGCTCATGTTGAGTGAAATAACTACTATGTCTCATATTGCTAGTGTTTAGATGTACCTCAAGCGTACATATAATGTATATAAAATTTTGTAACATCCTATATAGTATACTTTCTAGAATTTTCATTCCATACATGAAATTTCAAAATCACATGTATATTGAATATGTTGTTGTTATGAAAATATGAAAATACTGTGATATGTTTCTTCCACCAAATTACTCATGTATATAGTATACCCATTGTATCTCAACAACTTTTCAAATAATATAATGATCGAAGAACTCATCAACATTAATGTTTACCTTCTTCAATTTTGAATGTATTTGTAATTGTTCATTTGATAATTATAGTTCATATTTCCTTTACAGATGGCGACCTCTACCCCTAAAAGCATACAATCCTGTAAAAGAACTCATAACTACTACATGCAACATAAAGAAGAAATCAACATTCGTTGTCATTTCGAACAAATAGGAAAACAAGCAATAGAAGCCAATACACCACCCTTCTTTCAGTCAAACCAACACAACATTGAGCCATACAAATGTGCATCCCAAAACAAACACACTTTCGACATAGGTTTGTCAGCATGCACACATGAAACAATGCACACACGACAAAATCAATCCACAAGCTCATCGCATTCTGAACAAAACTTTATAGACGCTTCAAAAATATTTCGTTCAAAACTAGATAAACTATCCAACTTACCAACTTGCACAATTTGCCATGAATGCTACCCAGGAATCCATACCAACACAACACAAGCTGGTCTAGTTTGTTATAGATGCTTCTGTGAGACAGGTAGACATCGTTTCTCAGCAACTAATTTAATGGACCCAGGAGAACAACCATACGAGCTACAAACACTAACACAAGTCGAAGAAATGTTAATAGCATGAGTCAATCCAATAATACAAGTAACACATGCTCGTGGAGGCCAATACAAATATAGTGGCCACACAATTTGTTTCCCACAAGATATCAAAACCATAGAAAAATACTTGCCACATAAAATAGCAAACTTGGATGTCTTGGTAGTTCGAAGAACCAATACAAGAGGTGACCATTATGACTACTATGTAAGTAGGCATCGTGTGTGGGCTGCACTAAAATATAAAATCACAAATGACCCATATTACAAAGATGTCGAGGTGGATTTTGAATCTCTTCATGAGCTCCCCGATACAAATACAGACATTTCCACTATGCTTCATAACATTAATGCTGACGATCACACTATTGTTGCTCCAATCAATGCTCCCAAATTTAACGCGGACTCACCCGACACTGAATTCCCTTGCTCCTCATCCTTCATGGCTAGGCTACCAAATAAACGTTGTGAACTAGAAACCATAAAAGAGACATTGCAAGTTAGAGATCACAATCACACCACTATAGATTGGCCAACACTTGAGTCATCACCAATTAATGAATACAATACTGAAGGACTTCTAGACATGGCTTTTCCTTCTTTGTTTCCCAATGGCAGTGCATTACATTTACAACCTCGCTACAGACAAATTGAAATGCATGAATATGTGTTACACCTAATGATGTTCCATGATAATAGATTTGGAAGGCACCCAAGGTTTAGATATTTTGTCTTGAATCTATTGATGCGTCACTGAAGCCAAGGTGTTGCCTCCATTTTTTTCAAGAAAAATGCTGAGGACTGCATACCAACTACCATAGACAGCCTTCACCTCCATATACAAACGTTTCCTGACACTAAACTAGTTGAACAACTAATGCATTACGGATCATCCCTTAGAGGGACACGAGCATATTGGAATAAGTCTCGTGGTGAATTGTCAAACATGATCAACCAAATAGGCTCCCCAACACTATTCTTCACCTTAAGTACTACAGACACCAAATGGCCTGATTTACATCAGCTATTTACAAAGGGGGCAACCCAAACATCACTAAACAATAAAGATCGCATAAATAACATTGTTATGAACCCACATACCACATCCTTATACTTGCATCAAATATTCACAGTGTTTCGTGAAGAAGTCTTAGAGAAGCTATATTGTGCAACAAACTACTGGTACAAATATGAGTGGCAACATCGAGGGTCTGCACATGTACATGGCTTCCTTTGGCTTGAGGGTGCACCAAACATGGACACACTTAACTAGAGCAATCATACAAATGTACACATAGAAAAATCATTCTTTGATAGATATGTCAGTGCTTGGAATCCTCAAAATCTGGGAGATAGAAGCAACACATTCCATCGATCTTCGCAAGACGATCCATGCTTACTAACAACACCCGAAATCTTTGCTACAAACACACTTACTGACTATGAAGAGTTACTTAACCGTGTCCAGAGACACACCAAGTGTTCAGAATCAACCTTCCTTCACAAGAAAGGGAACAACATGGAGTGTCGCTATAGTGCGCCCTGGCCTGAATGTGCCAGCTCTTCATTGTGTAATGACGAAGCTGGAAAAAAAACCTATTGCCCTGCATGTAATGATGATAGATTTAATATACATAGTCTAGAAATGCTTTCCATATGGAGGGCCAATATGGATTGTCAGCCCGTGCTTTCAAAAACACTAGTTCTAAAGTACATTGCAAAATATGCCACGAAGGCAGAAAGAAAATCTGAGAGCTGTCTTGATATGTTGACACACATATGTCAAAAGAAAGCACCCCAAGACAAGGCACTTGCAGCATACAGAAAATTCATGTCCAAAATTATTGTTGATCGTGATATAGGTGCACAAGAAACGTGTCATATGTTGCAAAAGTTGCCCCTTGTTGTTTGCAATCGTGAGTTTATGGTGCTTAATGTTGGTAGAAAAGTTTTCAACCGAATCCAAACAAATCAAAACAAAAATACATTGGAGATGACCTACATCCATAAATACACACAACATCCTCTTCAAATGGAAAAAGTAACACTACTTGAATCTGCACGAACATTCTCATTCTCATCAAGTCGCAAAGAGTACAAGTGGAAAGAAAGGAAACACAAGGCAATTATCAGTGTCTTCCCTCAATATACTACAATTCCAAAGGAGGATTTAGAACATTTTGAAACATTTTGTTGGAGTGAACTACTTCTTTACAAGCAATTTTGCAACATTGAAGCAGACATTGGTATCGAGAAAGAGAAAATTGTTGCCGATTGGAAGGAGATGAATTTACGTAAATATTGTGTGTGGCATGTTGACCGTATAGTTGATCAAGAAGTAAGTCAAGAAGAGGAAGGAGCCAGAAGATGAAAACAATATAGGCAATACAATTCAATTGAATGAATGGGATTTCTTATCACAATTGGGTCTTGGTACTAGCGGGAATTTTAATTCCCTCGATATGCTTGGAAGACGTGACTTTGACACTTGCCACAAGTGGAATGCCTGTACAATACCTCAACCATTACGTGAAACTGCAGAGCATTTCATATGCACACACAAGGTGGACCAACATGACATCCCAACACCCTTTGAGTTTAGCGACCTCCCATATCCACTCTCTCCCAAACAACAACTCGCTTTGACACTTGTTTTGGACCACTACAGTTCTTGTGAAATAGAAAAACCATTATATATGATCATACAAGGCACAGCAGGAACAGGGAAATCCTATCTTATTCATTACATTAAACACTCCCTTTCCAATTTAGTGCCACAAGAACATAGCCCTCTCCTTGTTGTTGCTCCTACAGGAATCACAGCATTCAACATACATGCCTCAACTATACATTCTGCCTTGAAGATTCCAATTAAAGAAATGTATCCATTGAAGGGTCAGTCACTTGCAATGTTCCAACATAGCATGAGACACATAAAATACCTCCTAGTTGATGAGCTAAGCTTTCTAGGCCCAAAATTACTCTTAAAAATTGATATTAGGCTACGCGAGGCTTTCCCCCACCAACAACACTTATGCTTTGGCGGAAGATCTATCATTCTTGTAGGTGACTTTGCACAACTACCCCTTGTAATGGACAAACCTATATATGCTGCCCACACAGATTCAAAATCCCTTTGGGAACAATTCACTAATGTTGTCACACTAGAAAAAATATTTCGACAACACAGGGACACACAAGCTCAAATTGACTTTCAAAGAACTCTACAAAACATTCGTAATGCAGAACCGAGTGAACAAGATTGGGACCTACTAATGCATCACACAAACAAAGAGCTATCACACAAAGAAAACAAGTCTTTCAACCTAGCAATGCACCTATTCCCGACCAATGACTTAGTTGGAGCACACAACAAAAAAATGATACAGCTATTAAATCTTCCTATTGCACTTAGTGTTGCAATAAAAACAACCCTACAATCAAAGATCGACAATGATGCTGACAAGCTTCCCCATGAACTCCTGCTCTGTAGAGGCCAGCGCATCATGCTAACTACAAACCTATGGACTCAAGCAGGCCTTGTAAACGGTTCTTTAGGAGAGGTTGTAGATATTGTATACACAGAAAGCTCCAAACCACCAGATTTACCATTATATGTGGTTGTGAAATTTGATACTTACAATGGCCCACCTTGGAGCATCCATGCCCCAAAAACTATTCCTATATCACCCATATCACTAGGTGCTCAAAGGAAATTACCACTTTGCAGTGCATGGGCAATTACAATACATAAATCCCAAGGAATGACAATTGAAAGAGCAACAATCTATATAGGCAAAAAAGAAAGACAAGGATTAACTTTTATAGCTATATCTAGAGTAAAATCAATACACGGACTTAGGATCGACCCACCATTTACCTTTGATCGATACTCAAGAATGAAGAATAATCCATTCACAATTATCAGGAAAAAAGAAGAGCTCCGACTACGTCTTCTCTCTTTATGATGAGTACAGGTACACATACATTAACACCCCACTCCCTCAAGAAAGCTATTTTTTTTTTTTTATCTTCACCTTACCATATTGATATACATAGAAACTATTATTTCTATACTTACCTCGCATTTGCAATCACATGCAGGTGGATGTTCTAGCTTTGTATACTCCTACAAATGGTTGCTCCAAGCTGGCGCATTTGCAATCACATGCAAGTGGATGTTCCAACTTCATATACTCCTACAAATGGTTGCTCCAACTTGGTGAATCCTCCCAATGTATTGGTCATTTTTAGGACATACAGAGACTGTATCACATTCAATACAATATTGAGCCACTTCCCATGCCTCCATGAAAATACAACAAACCCCTTTGCATACAATCCATCCTACCAAATTGATCCATGTCAAGAACATGAACCAAAGCATATTTCAGGCAACACCATGCAAAATCAAGATCAAGAATCCAAACATCCAATAAACCATATACATATACCACCTACTCTTCCATCCACCCATGAGATGCTCACTCCTAAATGTACATGTAGTTGTTCCACAAAAAAAAGAATCAACATTTGGGAGACTGTAGAGTCCTTATGATAAAACCGCTATCAATGCTACCACACTTCATACCTTCAACCATGATTCACACATCATCCCATCCACCAAAATAATAAAGGGCCAAATAAATAAAAAAATGGACAAATAATATGCAGATGGATACCATAAAATACAACACAAAAACATCCCTACCAACCTCCATTAGTAAAAGAAACTATGGGGAAAAAATCAAGAAGGGAAGCACTTCCATAAAATAAAGTCCAATAGTGCACATGAAAGCTTCAATAGCGACCAAAAAAATACATATGCACACAGTTTGGCCCAAACGAATTGCCAAATCCACCTACCACTACTCGCCTCCCAAGTTTGGAAAAAAAATCCAAACCGTCAACCGTTCATGTACACCATCATAAGTTGGGACATCCTTGATATCCAAACCTCAAAATAACTATGCGTTGATAGCAACACTTTATCATAAGGACTCTTATGGCTCCCAATCGAGATGTCTGCATCTCAACGAGATTGCAATAAAAAAAACAACACCTACATGTGGCAAAAGAGGTACACGCATCTTACCCCATCCACAATAGATCCATCACTCCATCCACCTTATGCAAACTAAATCAGTTCATCCATGTACCACCTACCAAATCCATATTTACCCATCACCCCCCACATTCTACATCCTCCTGATCTTGATCGACATTTGATGTAGACCTTACACTTGCTTATGGCAAATTTCTTGATATGGATCATAATCATTTACTGCACCACCATTATACAAGTATTTCCCAGATACCCACACGCACTCCAAATAACACCTCCTGCCATCCTTTCCATACCTTGCATTTCCATTGACCAATTCGTTTATTCCATGCACCCACCACTGCATTCCATGTACACTCCTAGAACAACACCACTATTCAAGCAAACATCACGCAATATATCCATCTATTCTGGAAAAAAATGTAATGATTCGTGTTCTCAATCTATTACTGAGATTCAAACATTGTATAATCACATTGTATATTTACCTACTACTATCTTCTAATGTGTAACATTGTTTCTTTTGCTAATGATGTCCATACAAGTACTAATTTGCATGTCTCTCCCCTTCTTACTTCTCTATATTTTTCTATCGGCGTAACCCTTGCACCCCCTCTGGTGCAAGTGCTAGTTATATGTGATTGAATGTTTGCCAATAATAATGAATGTCTTAAATAAAAATTTAGATATTTGAAGTTTTAAATAATATATAATAGATATTTAAAAAAGAATTAAATCAACCAAATTTTTAATTTGAATTTTAAAAAATTAAAATAGTTATCATCAAATTAAATAATTAATTTGAAGTTTTTTTTTTCTAATTTTAAAACAAAAATTAAAAAGATGATAATATTTACACTTTCCATATGTTTCCTCAAATATTTTGAAAATAAAACTTATAATAATATAATCTCTTATCCTCCAATTTTTAAATTGCCACAAACCATACTGTAGGTAAACTGTAATTTTCGCAAAGAGCGCATTATTTTGAGTTTTCGTAGAATTTAGTATACCGTTCATCACAGGAGTTCCAAACAAGAAGATGCCGATTCTTGTTGGAGTGCATTCCCCGTCCCTTGCAATAGCAGGGAGAGGAAATTTGAGTTTTTTCGTAAATTTTATTTAATACTATCCTAGCATTTAATTTTATGAAAAATATTTATTTTATATAAAAATTAAGAATGTCTGAAAATCCTACATCTAGTTGGCAGGTTGCCAATGGTACGAGGGAACCTATTTAAGCTTTTACACCCTCTCAAGTCCAAGTGTTGCAGCCGTGACAGGTTGCCAATGGTATCAGGGAGCTTATTTAAGCTTTCACACTCTATCAAGTCCAACTCCCGCAGCTGTGACAGGTTGCCAATGGTATCAGGGAGCTTATGGAACTCTTCACACCCTGTCAAGTCCAACTCCTGCAGCTGTGGCAGGTTGCCAATAGTATCAGGCAACTCCTTTAACTCTTTACACCCTCGCAAGTTCAACTCCTGCAGCTGTGACAGGTTGCCAATGGTATCAGGGAGCTTATTTAAGCTTTCACACTCTGTCAACTCCAAGTGCTGCAACTGTGACAGGTTGCCAATGGTATCAGGGAGCTTATTTAAGCTATAACACTTTCTCAAGTCCAAGTACTGCAGCTGTTACAGATTGCCAATGGCATTAGGGAGCTTAGTTAAGCTATAACACTCTATCAAGTCCAACTCCCGCAGCTGTGACAGGTTGCCAATGGTATCAGGGAGCTTATTGAACTCTTCACACCCTGTCAAGTCCAACTCCTGCAGCTGTGACAGGTTGCCAATGGTATCAGGGAGCTTATTTAAGCTTTTACACTTTGTCAAGTCCAAGTACTGCAGCTGTGACAGGTTGCCAATGGTATCAGGGAGCTTATTTAAGCTTTCACACTCTATCAAGTCCAACTCCCGCAGCTGTGACAGGTTGCCAATGGTATCAGGGAGCTTATTGAACTCTTCACACCCTGTCAAGTCCAACTCCTGCAGCTGTGACAGGTTGCCAATAGTATCAGGCAACTCCTTTAACTCTTTACACCCTCGCAAGTTCAACTCCTGCAGCTGTGACAGGTTGCCAATGGTATCAGGGAGCTTATTTAAGCTTTCATACTCTATCAAGTCCAACTCCCGCAGCTGTGACAGGTTGCCAATGGTATCGGGGAGCTTATTGAACTCTTCACTCCCTGTCAAGTCCAACTCCTGCAGCTGTGACAGGTTGCCAATGGTATCAGGGAGCTTATTTAACTCTTCACACCCTTGCAAGTTCAGCTCCTGCAGCTGTGACATGTTGCCAATGGTATCAGGGAGCTTATTTAAGCTTTCACACTCTGTCAACTCCAAGTGCTGCAACTGTGACAGGTTGCCAATGGTATCAGGGAGCTTATTTAAGCTATAACACTTTCTCAAGTCCAAATGCTGCAGCTGTGACAGGTTGCCAATGGTATCAGGGAGCTTATTTAAGCTTTTACACTTTTTCAAGTCCAAGTACTGCAGCTGTGACAGATTGCCAATGGCATTAGGGAGCTTAGTTAAGCTATAACACTCTATCAAGTCCAACTCCCGCAGCTGTGACAGGTTGCCAATGGTATCAGGGAGCTTATTGAACTCTTCACCCCTGTCAAGTCCAACTCCTGCAGCTGTGACAGGTTGCCAATAGCATTAGGCAACTCCTTTAACTCTTTACACCCTTGCAAGTTCAACTCCTGCAGCTGTGACAGGTTGCCAATGGTATCAGGGAGCTTATTTAAGCTTTCACACTCTGTAAAGTCCAAGTGCTGCAACTGTGACAGGTTGCCAATGTTATCAGGGAGCTTATTTAAGCTATAACACATTCTCAAGTCCAAATGCTGCAGCTGTGACAGGTTGCCTATGGTATCAGGGAGCTTATTTAAGCTTTTACACTCTGTCAAGTCCAAGTACTGCAGCTGTGACAGGTTGCCAATGGTATCAGGGAGCTTATTTAACCTATAACACCTTGCCAAGTACAGGTGCTGCAGCTGTGATAGGTTTCCAATGGTTTCAGGGAGCTTATTTAACCTATAACACCTTGTCAAGTCCATGTGCTGCATCAGCTCTACATTAACAAGTGAAAATAATTGGGATATAGAACGGATGTTGCCTTTATTTAGTTGCATAATCTTCAATTGCTTAATATTGCCCACACTTCTGGAGCGGCCTTTCTTCCTTAGTACTGTAAGGATCTTATTTATTGCTCTATTATTCCCTATTGAAAATGTGCAATTTTGCAACCTTAACCATATCAAACTTGCAGAAGCATGGCTCGCGTGTCTTCTGTCATGCCTTCAATACGCACATTCTGCAAATGAAGATAGCGAAGGCCTGGTCTATACAACATTTCAAGCCTCTGTGAATTATCTCCATTGAGCCGAAGACGAAACGCATTGATGTTGTTAGGTAGGTTGATTATATGGTCAGCCTTCCATAGTCGGGTACCCTCTCTTTCTTTTTCTGCAATGGTTTACCCCAAATCTCGCAAATGGTCATGCATATTAAATGCACCTTTATCATCGATCTTTATTAGTAATTTCATTGAAAGATTACAAACAGCAGTTTCTGCGATCTTATACAATGATTTCCAGAAAACAATGGGCAATGTTTTGTCTTCACCAACGAACAAGCAAGCAATGTCCAGAAATATTTCTCTCCTCGTCACTAAGAGCATCATAACTGATTTTGAGTGTATTGTAAACTCTTTTCTGAATGCCTGGGATGACAGTAATGTTGTGGAGAGCTTCTGTCCAGCAAGCCGTGTCATCCTGCTTATCATATAAAAAAGATCCAATCACTTCCTAGGAAAGAGGATGCCCCTTACAAGCTTCCACTATTCCCTTGGACAGATGTTGGTGACTGAGAGTTGGAGATGCTCTGAGAAAAGCGTGCCAACTAAACAACTGAATACCTTCATTTATCTCCAGTACGCTCATCTCGTAGATGCTTTCGGATGAGACCCCAGCAACATTGAGAATGCGTTTGTCTCTGGAAGTTATAATAATTCTACTGTGAGGGGCCAGCCAATAACCAACCAGACCATTCAATTGTACAATATCATCCACATCATCCAAAATAAGTAGCACATGTTTCCCAACTAAACGATCTCTAAACAAAGATATGCCCTTGTCAACACTGTCCACTTCCCCATTATATTTAGATAAATCTTTGAGAACCTGATACTGCAAATTTGTAAGGCCTCTAGGTTCTGCAGCAGTGGCGCGGACATTAGATACAAATGAAGCAGCTTCAAAATCAGCATAGACTTGATTGTACACGGCCTTAGCAACTGTGGTCTTCCCAATACCCCTATACCCCATATTCCAACTTTAAGCAGCTCCTCCACTGAATTTAGATATAATTTCTGAATGAGAAGATTCTTGACGCTTTCTATTCCCACTGGGTGCTTGGTAACTTCTAAGGGCACTCTGTCGAATGTCTTAATCAGATCATTCACCACTGTCTTTACTAGCCGAGCTTCCAAGCTGCAATAGCCATAGTAGATCAATAGAGAACAATTTTCCAATTTAGTTCGAATGGATTCAAACTTTTTAATATTTAAAATAGATTTTTTTAAGGTTAAATATATTAAATTATATATAAATAATTTGATTTTTTTTAAATTAAATTTTATATTATTTAAATTTAAACATAAAATAGAATTAAAAAAATATACAAATCATACTTTTTAGAGGTAGATAGGATAATTAAATAGTTGAAAAACACAAACTATGATCATAAAGTTTATTATTGAGATTTGAATATATAACAATTTTTATTTTATAACATAAATTATATTAAATAAAAAATAATATAAATATATAAATTTTACTATTATAATATATTATATCTCTAATTTTAAATCAACAAATTTATTATGTTGAGGTTCTACAATAGCAACTATTTACATGTCAAAACAGCGATATTGATAATCTGATCTTTGAGTCATAATATTGATAGTTTATCAATTTAATTTCAGTTTAGCGATTAGTTCCAAAGTTGATTTTCATCACATCTATTTCATGGCTATGGATAGGTTTTAGTTTGCATTTTCTACTTTCTGGTTAAAAGCATACGCTTGATTCCTTAAAATTCAAAAACTCAAAATTCATATCTTATGAGGGAGTTGTACCTCTTAAAATTCAAAGGAAGATCACCAATGTAATGGTGATCTTTCCAACTGTTGGTGATTGATTAGTCTTTCTTTTGGGCAAAATGGAGTCAATTTGAGTTAATCATTTAAAATAAAAATATGCCAACTAGCAACAACATTGTATGAAATTGGGCTCTTCCCCATGTTGTTACTCTTCCATTTGCATACATTACACTACCTTTATCCATAACTTATCCACATTTACACATTTATCCATATTGTTACTCTTCCACTTAGACTTAATTTATTATGCATATCCACACACTTATCCCTAGATATTTTGTTTCCACCTTAATTTTCCTTTTTTTCCTAGTATCCAAAAGATAGTTGTTTACTATCTTGATCACAAATTTTAAACCATAAATCAAAATCATTATATTTTGTCTTGTTGGAAATAAAATAATGAAATGGAAATTGGGTTGCTCTCACATTTGACAGATTGGTCTCATATGCACAAAACTAATCATGTGCTCATGGTTTAACCCTCAAATTTTCAAATTAATATAAAGTTTGGCCAACTCCGATCCATTCCTTTCTCACCTAGAGCTACTAAGCACATGTTTTAAGAACTTATTGCAATCTAATTGTTTTTAAAAGGTATTCAATAACATTCATTTGGCACGAGGATGGTCACTTGACTATCATTCACATTCAATGAAAACACATATTCATCATGTAGAATACTTACATAGTTGAATCTTGTTTTCTTATTATTTGTCATGATAGTTACAAGGCAAATCCTTCTTTGGGGGTTGATTTAAAAGAACTTTTCCACTAGCAATCTGATAGTTCTCTAAATGTATTTATAAATACTACCAATATTTAGAGTGGATTAGAGAGTAGTAGATTATGTTCAAATGAGAGAACAAGAGTGTAGAACTAGCAAGACCAATTATGTACAAATGATCTAGAGATGTGAACTTAACCCAAATAAGACATAGGTGTTGCATCAAATATAGGAAACACATAGATAGATAGGTATAATTCCAAGACTAAGGTATAGACTCTACAATTCTCATTAAGGTCATCCATCTTTGGTCATTGAACTTTATAGATTTTCCTTCACATTTAATTTCTACAACTAGTATTTAATGTTTCAATTGTCTAATATATATGCCCACAAACTCTTTTGTCTAGATTAGTCCATATATATTTATTTAATTATTAATTTTGATTAGTCCGGATAGCACTTTTTAAGAAAATAATATTTTCCTTTACAATATCTTACTTCAAAAATATTAACCTAAAAATATAATTTAGATTAAATTTTTGAAATAAATATTTCAACAAACATAATTGTTATCCTCTTTAATTCTTTAGTTCTAAGATTTCCAAAAATAAGGGAGCTTGAAATTAAAAAGGAAAAATAAATAAATACTTAAGCTTAAAGATAAATATAGACTGATATAATTAAAAATGAATAAAACAATGATAATTAGTTAGAATTTGAGTGTGTCATTACAAATGTGTGAAAGTGACTCATCAATAAGTAGAAATTTGGTGATGCTTAAAAAAATGTTGTAATATATGGAAACTCATTGTCTATCTAAGTGACTTCCATAATTGTGAGATCTATCACATACTTGTAGATCTATCACGTACAAATGTGGATCTAATTTAGCTTACAAATATTTGATCTATATAAAATCTCTAATGTTTTTCTTGACATTCTTTTTGAATGGTATAAAAAGTAGTTATATGTGATTGAGTGTTCGCTAATAATAATGAATATGTCTTCCTCTAGTCAAACTTTAAAGAATACTAAGTCAATGACTTTTAAAAATTATCAAAGACAATAGACAAAGATGTAAAAAAATGTCCTAAATAAAGATTAAAAAGTTCTCTAAATAATACACAATAGATATTTAAAAAAGATTAAATCAACGAAATTTTAAATTTATTTTTTTGTCAACAAATTATATAGTTAATTTCAAATATAATTTTTGAAGATATATATTTTATAATATAAATATTATTATATTTAATATTACTTTTAAATTTTGAAACAAAATGAAAAAGCTTGTAACATTTACACTTTCATATCTTTCTTCAGAAATATTTTTAAAATAAAACTTATCGTATAATCTCCTATCCTCCGAATTTTAAAAGTCTTACGAAAAATTTTGGGACAAATCATACTGTAGGTAAATTGTAATTTTTGCAAAGAATGCATTGTCACAAGAGGTCAAACAACAAGATGCGGATTCTTCTTGGAGTGCATTCCCCATTCCATGCAATAGCAGGGAGAGGAAATTTGAGTCTTCAATAAATTCTTTTTAATGCTGCCTTAGCACTTGAAAAAAATAAATTAATATTTAAATAAAAGATGTAAAAATGTTCACTTTTCTCATTTGAATATTTGAACATTACATTTAGTTGACAGGTCGCCAATGGTATCAGGGAGCTTAATTAATCTGCCACACCCTCTCAAGTCCAAGTTTTGCAGCTGTGACAGGTTGCCCATGGTATCAGGGAGGATAGTTAAGCTTAAACACCATCCCAAGCCCAAGTTCTGCAGCTGCGACAGGTTGCCAATGGTATCAGGAAGCGTATTTAAACTTTTACACCATGCCAAGTCTAAGTGCTGCAACTGTGACAGGTTGCCAATGGTATCAGGAAGCGTATTTAAACTTTTACACCATGTCAAGTCTAAGTGCTGCAACTGTGACAGGTTGCCAATGGTATCAGGGATGTTACTTAAGCGTTCACACCCTGTCAAGTCCAAGTGCTGCAACTGTGTCAGGTTCCCAATGGTATCAGGGAGACTTTTTAATCTTATACACTTTCTCAAGTCCAAGTTCTGCAGCTTCGACAGGTTGCAAACGGTATCAGAGAGCTTATTTAACATGACAGACCTCAAGTCGAAATGCTGTAGCTGTGACAGGTTGCCAATGCTATCGAGAAGCTTATTTAAGTTGGCACACTCTCTCAATTCCAAGTGTTGATTATTTAACAGCTTGGAGACAAAACGATTATTGTTGTTATTTAGTTGCATAATCTTCAATTGCTTAATATTGCCCCCAATTGCTTTCTTCTTTAGTGCTCTATACGTCTTCCTTGTTGCTGCAATGATCTTATTTATTGCTCCATTCTTCCCTACTGAAAAAGTGCAATTTTGCAACCTTAACCATATCAAATTTGCAGGAAGCATGGCTAGCGTGTCTTCTGTCATGCCTTCAATGAGCACATTCTGCAAATGAAGATAGTGAAGACCTGATCTGTACAACATTTCAAGCATCTGCAGTTTACCTCCATTGCGCTGAAGGCGAGAGACAGAGACTTCGTTGGATAGGGTTCTTGAATTGTAAGCCTTCCATAGTCGGGTACCTCCTCTTTCTTTTTCTGCAATGGTTTGCCCCAAATCTCGCAAATGGTCATGCATAGCAAATGCGCCTTCATCATCAATCTTTATTAGTAACTTCATTGAAAGATTACACACAGCAATTTCTGCGATCTCATACAATGATTTCCAGAAAACAATGGGCAATGTTTTGTTTTCTCCAATGAAGAAGCAAGCAATGTCTAGAAATATTTCTCTCTCCCCGTTACTAAGAGCATCATAACTGATTTTGAGAGTATTGTGAACTCTTTTCTGAATGTCTGGGATGAGAGTAATGTTGCAAAGAGCTTCTGTCCAGCAAGCTGTGTCATCCTGCTTATCATATAAAAAAGATCCAATCACTTCCAAGGAAAGAGGATGCCCCTTACAAGCTTCCACTATTCCCTTGGATAGATGTTCGTGACTGAGACTTGGAGATGCTCTAAGAAAAGCGTGCCAACTAAATAACTGAATACCTTCATTTATCTCCAATCCGCTCATCTCGTAGATGTTTTCGGATGAGACCCCAGCAATATTGAGAATGTGTTTGTCTCTAGAAGTTATAATAATTCTGCTACCAAGGGTGAGCCAATCCCCAACCAAAGCATCCAATTGCACAACATCATCCACATCATCCAAAATAAGTAGCACACGCTTCCCTCCCAAACGATTTCTAAACAAAGATATGCCCTTGTCAACACTGTACACTGTTCCACCATATTTGGTTAACTCTTCAAGAATTTGATACTGCAAATTTGTAAGGCCTCTGGGTTCTGCAGCAGTGGCGCGGACATTAGATACAAAGCAAGCAGCTTCAAAATCAGTATAGACTTGATTGTACACGGCCTTGGCAACTGTGGTCTTCCCAATACCCCCCATACCCCATATTCCAGCTTTAAGCACCTCAACCACTAAATTGATATTTAATTTCTGAATGAGAAGATTCTTGACCCTGTCTATTCCCACGGGATGCTTGGCAACTTCTAAGGGCACTTTGTCGAACGTCTTAATCAGATCATTCACCACTATCTTTACTAGCCGAGCTTCCAAGCTGCAATAGTCATAGTAGGTCAATAGAGAATGATTTTCCAGTTTAGTTCGAATGGGTTCCTTTTTTAAAAATATTTAAAATAGATTATTTTAAGGTTAAATATATTAAATTATATATAAATAATTTGACTTTTTAAAAATTAAAATATTATATTATTTAAATTTAAACATAAAATAGAATTAAAAAAATATACAAATCATAATTTTTAGAGGTAGATAGGATAGTTAAATAGTTGAAAAACACAAATTATGATCATAAAGTTTATTATTGAGATTTGTATATATAACAATTTTTATTTTATAACATAAATTATATTAAATAAAAAAGAATATAAATATATAAATTTTACTATTATAATATATTATATCTCTAATTTTAAATCAACAAATTTATTATGTTGAGGTTCTACAATAACAACCATTTACATGTCAAAACATTTAATATAAATATATGAAATACAAATGAAATAATCTTTTATTTATCATAAATTATCTTTCTTTTCTATTTTTGTATTGAATGAAGCAAAAAAATTATAGATAAATTATCAAGTTCTTAGTATAAACCATAGTAACGAGACGCGGACGCGGCTCAGACTCGGCGAGGGCGACTCGGCGCGGGACTCGGCGCCTCCGGACGCGGACGTGGCGCAGACGCGGCAAAATTAAAAAAAGTTGAAAAACCCTAGAAATTTAGAGATTTTTAAGGATTTAAAACTTGTTTCAAGCACCCTTTATTGAATACAACACAAATAAAAGCAAATTTGATCACATGCATAAGTATACAACGATTACATAAGTATAAGGTACACATTGTAGTTGCGTTGCTGAAGGAAATAACATACTTAGATATATAAAATTAGTCAAATGTATACAAAACTCATGGAATATGAAATCCATGACATCAAATGTTCCATACAAATATGAAATATGAAATATGACATCAAATCAAAATGTTCTATGACTCTGCATCCTTCCTACGAAGGCGTCTAAAGGGCCTGGATGATGTTGCAGCTGCAGCCATAGTCTCTGCCTGTGTCTGAGTCCCCATACCACTCTCACCACCAGTAGCTATGTCTCCTCGTGCTCTAGCCTCCTCCTCAGCCATGGCTACAACCTCGGCCTCTCTCTCTGCCTGGTCCACCCAATCAAGGTCCTCATCACTAAAGACTGCATCTGTAGCCTCAGTGGTCCACTCAGACTGTGGATCAACCTCGTCTAGATTGATCGGGGTTTTGTCATGGTCAAAAAGCTTCCTGTATCTGAGCCGAAGATTGTAATGAACATATACCAAGTCGTTCATCCTCTCCACTGTCAATCTATTGCGCTTCTTGGAGTGTATGTGCTCAAACATACTCCAATTGCGCTCACAACCAGATGAACTGCATGGCTGGCTCAATATACGAATGGCAATATTTTGCAGGTTCGGTGTATCAGAACCAAACATATTCCACCAGCTATCTGAGATGAGAAAAAGAAACAAAATCAATCTCATTTCAAGTTTCAAGTTCAAGTTCAACATTTAATAATAAATTATAATATAAAGAGATGAAAATTATGCCCTTAAATATATTTTTACCTGGTAGTAATGTTGTCCTATTATCTTTGCACATTTGACGTGCAAAGAAGTCTCCATGTGCCTTAGTGAAGGCATCTATCTCCTGCACCACCTGTGTAGTAACAGCAGGCAACATCCGCTCCAATGTCGTGTAGAGCCCACTAAGAATTTCTCTATCTGCACGGAGATCGCGGTGGAATTGGAAGGCCGGATTCAGGAAACATGCGGCTGCATGGATGGGCCTATGAAGTTGGTTTTGCCATCTCCTATCAATGATATCCCAAATGGGACGATACTTCTCCTCAACTCCACCATAAACTGATCTAATGGCCTCTTTGGCCCTATCCATGCCCTCATATATGTAGCCCATTGCGGGCTTCTCCCCATCTGCAACTCGTAGGAGAACTAGCAAGGGCTCAATAAACTGCAAAGTGCAAACATGTAGCACAAATAAGTGTGAATGAAAATAAACAAATAAAAGTAAGATATGATTAAAAATTAGAACATAATAAAGAATTAAATTTTACCTTCACAATCTCATCCATTGGTGTCCAAAAACCTTGCTCATCAAAAATGCAATCAGCCACAGCAATCCCTGCAGTGCTTGTAGAGAAGGATGAGGAAGACCACTCCTCACTAGTAAACATGCGCCTCAAAGCTGCCCTTGACCGAATCAAGGATTGCATCGTGATAAAATTTGTTGCAAACCTGGTGATGCCAGGACGAGACAACTCCCTCAACCCTGTGTATTGCCTCATAAGGTTAAGCACCCATGTGTGGTTGTATACAAATTTGCAAACGTTTTTTGCTGCTTCCACACATGTTTTGATCCATGGGAGCTTCCCAAGATCCTCCAACATGAGGTCAATGCAATGGGCGGCACATGGAGTCCAAAAAATAGTAGGGTGCCTCTCCATCAATAATTTACCAGCAGCAACATAATTTGCTGCATTGTCTGTCACCACTTGCACTACATTTTCTTCCCCCACATCAGCTATCACGTCCTCTATGGCCTCACATAGGTATGTGGCATTTTTGAATTGGCCAGAAGCATCAATGGACTTAATGAAGACGGTGTCACCTGAAAAAAAAAACAAAACCAATTATTCAATAAATTAAAAAACATAAATCAGCCATATTAAATTATGTGATTCACTAAATAAAATTCAAATTCCAATGCATTGAAGGAAGAACAATTACCTCCGGAGGAAACTAGGAAATTAAGCAACGTCCTATTTCTCCTATCAGTCCAACCATCAGTCATGATGGTGCAACCAATCATGCTCCACTGCTTGCGTTGCTCCTGTAATTGTGCTTTCACATCTGCCACCTTTTGAGTCAAAAGTGGGCCCTTTAATTCATCTTCACTAGGGGCTTTGAACCCCGCCCCACATATAGTTATCGCATCAACCATGTTTTGCCAGAAAGGTGACCTATAACATGTCATACATAAATTGATAAGTTACATAAGTATTGTAAAATTTGAATTCGATAATGAGATAATGAGATACATCTAGATTCTAAAATTTAAATATAAATTTTAAAACAATTAAACGAAAAAAAATTACCTGGCTACATGGAAGGGAATGGTGCAGTAGTACCAAAAGTCTGCAATTGCCTTTTTGGCTGCATCATGTGCGTCCTTGTTCCAACCCATGCTCTCAAGCGACGGTTGGGAACCAGGGGTAGTGCGTGGTACAAAATATGAGTCCACCCTAGATTTACGAACTCTAGGGCCAATGCTAACACTGCCACTACCACTAGCAGTAGCAGCGCCACCAGCACTAGGAGTACGCATAGGCATTGCTGATGCAGAAACAAAGCACTACCAGAAGCACTAGCACTAAGACGGTATGGAGGCATGGAAGAAGCATCTCCAACAGCACCAAGTCCCTGTCCAACTCGAACACTCAACAACTCCTGCTTCTGTTTCTTTTTCAATTCTTTTTGCATTTCAAAAGTTTCTAATTGCACCTGTACTTCACGAACAACCTCAGGAGGTGCTACAGAGCAACCCACTGCATCATGGGCGGGTATGCGTGCAAGATGATATTTTAATCGATTTATGCCTCCATGATATATTGTTTTGCAATAGAAACATTTGGCATCTCCTTTTTTCATTCCGGGAAAGATTTCAGCATGTTTCCAAGCAGGGTCTTTTCTGACTGGGGTATGAGACATTGTGAAAATAATAATATGGTATGATTTGCAAATGAATGTGGCTGCACAAAATAGGGTTTCTAAAATTATTTAAGTTGCAAGTAGGGTTTGTAAAAAAAATATGCAAACTCAAAAGAATAGTGAATTTTACAAATTACAATGAAATATTTGTTAAAAAAACACAAAAAAACTCAATTAAAATCGAACTTACCTCTTAGATTTAGCTTGGAATGCAATAGAAACTCCTCCAAATCACTGGTAATGAGCTTTCAATGCACCTCCTTGCTGGTATGAAGCTCCCCAAATGATATATGCTCTTGGATTTTTCTTCAACAAGTTGCTGGTTGCCCTCTCTTCTCCTCCTATTTTTCTTCACAACTCTCTCTTCTTCTCCTATTTTGCCAAATGAATGAAATGAGTGCCCTTTTAGGGCGAAATAGAAGATATAATTAAAAAAACAGTTTAAAAAAATTTAGAGTTTTTATTGTTTTTTGGCCTTTTTGGCCGCTGCTGCCGCCCGCGTGGACTCTGCTCGGCCTTTGGGCGCTCGGCCTCGAGAGGGGGCGCTGAAAGCATGTACGCCCGTAGAGGCGGCCCGGGCAACTGGCATGCGTCCGGGCGCTTCCGGCGAGTCTCGGTACTATGGTATAAACACAAATTTAAAAATAAAACAAAAACTTTAATAATAAGTTTAACTATCATATTTAAAAAGAAGATAAATAAATAAAATATAGAGTTTAACCATCACAATAAAAAGAAGATAATTAAATAAAATATGGAATGAGGCTAAAAAGGTAGGAAAATGATTTAACGTTTGTCATTAGTAAAATGAAGTAATATTTGTTAGAAAATAAAATAAAATAATTATTCATAAATAGTATTAAAAAATGTTTTAAATAAAAATTAAATAAATATTTTTTAGCTTAAATCTACAAATAATGAATATGCAACTATAAAATAAGAGGGCAGGATAGACGAAACTTACAAAGTAAATTCTAGCATGCTCCCTCTAAAGATATGTATTATTTAATTATTGAGTATTAACTTAAAACTTAAAGATTATTAATCTCAACAATTTTATGATAATTTTATTTA
The DNA here is from genome assembly GCA_007258455.2 of Sequoia sempervirens. Classification (NCBI taxonomy): domain Eukaryota; kingdom Viridiplantae; phylum Streptophyta; class Pinopsida; order Cupressales; family Cupressaceae; genus Sequoia; species Sequoia sempervirens. The sequence continues at coordinate 67,996,226 of VDFB02168118.1, forward strand.
GCGAAATAAATTATTTACTATTTTATTTATCAAATTTCATAATAAAATAATTCTTAAATTAATAAAAATAATTTTTAAATAATTCTAGAGTAGATTTAGCAAACCTATCTTTAAAAAATCTATGTAAAAGAGGTCAATCATATCAAGATATATATAACAATCCTTTATTTTTTCAATTCAAAGTAAAAATGTGAACCATATTTAAATATTTACATTCTAATTAATTATGTGATCTATTATTAGTACTTTCCATTGGATGAGTTTTTCTTTTTTAGTTAACTAGTTATTAATAATTTAGTTTTCAACCAATAAAAAACAATATTTAAAAATAAATAAATAAAATTCAATTTTGTAAAGTCAACCTTAAAATATTTAACTTTACAAATTATAAGAATTATTTCTTGTGCATATGATTGGTTAAAAAGTTATGTGTGTTATTGGAGAACTTGGAAAACAAAGTAAACTAAATTAAAGAATGACTTTTCATTTCATTAAATCTTTCTAAAATAAATAAATAAATGTTACTTATTTTTACTTTTTTTATAAGAGAGATTTTTTTTATGTATGCAATTATTATTTTTTATTAAATAAAATATCACAAAAATCAATTAACTATTTTATAGAGATTTGGATTCAAATATTAAAATAATAAAATAAAACTTAAATAAAAGCACATCCATAAATTACCATATAAAATAATCTTCATAGAGATTTGATTTTACACAATTAAAATAAAAATTTAAATTAAATCTTAACATTGCCATTTTTTTAATTTTTAAAATTTTATTAATTTCAAAACATAAATAAATAAAATAAGAATTAAATTAAAATAACTAAAATTAATATAATTATCAATTAAATTATAACTCTAATCCTATTATTATTAATTATTATAATCCTAAAAGCATTATAATTAGGATTAAGATTAAAATTAAGAATAAGGTAAAAATTATGGCTAGAACTATTCAAAAATTAAAATAAATTAAAAAATATTTATTAAAAAAATTCACTCAAAAATATGATTAATAGATATAATGTTCCAAAATTTTATTGATTTAATATATTTATTTCAATTTTTCTTCCAAATATTAATTCATAGATTTTTTTTGTAATGTCACTCTACAATTCTTTACTAAATAACCATTTGTTCATTAATATTTACAAATTATTGATTTGAATGAAGAGATTTAGTTGCACTTGTGTCTACTATGAATCAAACCTGATAATTTAATATAATATATTTTATTTTTAATATTTATATATATTACTATATATTAAATTAAAAACAAACAACTTGTAATAAATAATCATTTTAATAGACAAATATAGAGAGAAATAAGGGAGAGTAAGGAAGAGAGAGATTGAGATAATACAAAATATAAAGATAAAGAGGGAGTCAAAGATATAAAGAGATCTCTCTCTTCCCATATCTCTTTATAATATCTCTCCATATGTATCTCTCCTTACCTCTCTATATATCTCCCTCTCTCTACCTCTCTATGTAAGTTCCTATTATATCTTTCTATCATTCCATCTCTCCCCCTCTCTCTTTGTATTCCCCTCTTTCTATCTCTATTTATCTCTCTCGAACCTCTCTCTATATCCATCTCTATCTTTCTCTATCTCCTTAACTCTCCTTACATCTCTTTCGATCTCTTTCCATCTATCTTTCTCATTATATATCTCTCTATCTCTCCCTATTTCTATTTGTATATTCTCTCTCTCTCTCTCTCTCTCTCTCTCTCTCTCTCTCTCTCTATATATATATATATATATCCATCACTCAGAAACACACACACACAAGTTGTTTCTCTTTCCCTATCTATATCTCTATATCTCTTTCACTCACACACACACTCATTGTTTCTCCCTTCCTATCTTTATCTCTATCTCTCTCCCTCCCTCTATTAATTGTCTATATCACCTCCTTTATCTCACTTTTCCCCCTCTATTTCTATCTTCTTATATGTCCCTCTTCCTCTCTATTTATATCTCATTATCTCTATCTCTCCCTCTATGTCTCCTACTCTCTCTCTATATATCCCTCTTTCTACCTCTTTCTATATATAACTTCCTATATCTTTATATTTCTCTCCATCTGCCCCTCTTTATATCTCCATCTCTCCATCTCCCTCTCCCTCTCCCTCTCTTCTTCCATCTCTCCCTTTATATTTATATCTCTTTTTGTTTGTCTCTCTCTCACACACCCTCTCTATCTTTCCCAAACCATATTTATCTCTCTATCTCTTTTTTATATCACTATTTTTTCTCTCTCCCTCTTCCTATCACTTCCTTTGTCTCTCTCTGTCTATTTCTCTCCCACCATATGCCTCCCTCTCTATCTATTTATACATATCAATCTCCTTCATTATCTCTCACCATATCTCTCTTACCTATACACACACTCCTTGTTTATCTCTCCCTATCTCTAGGTCTATCTCTCTCTCCATGTTTAAATTCTTAAACATCTCCCTCTATCTCTATCTCATTATCTATCCATCTCTCTCTACCCCTATTTATATATCACTTCCTATCTCTATCTTTATATTTCTATATCTCCCTCTCACTCTCTCCCTCTTTCCCCCTCTCTATATATTTATCTCTTCCATCTCTATCTATCCCTTTGTCCTCTCTCTTTATCTCTCATCCTCCTCTCCATATCCCTCTCCTCTGTCTCCATCTCCATTTCCATCTTTATCTCTATCTTTAACTTCCTCTCAATCTCTATTTCCTTAACCCCCTCTTTCTATTCCCCTATATCTATCCCTCGTTATATCCCCATATGTCCCTCCCTCTACCTCTCTTCCTTTAGAAAACATAACATGAGCCTATTATTAATGAGCCTTATTATCTTCCCGATTCAAAGTTTTTGTTTTAGTTGTGTTACGATCCCTATAAGTAGATGCATATTTGATTTGAAGCTATCAATTTCTCCATTGAGATCTTTATTGCACAAAAAAAAATCATTTTCTAATTAGCCTACCAATTGACCTCATTTATACTACACAAATATATGTAACAAATATACAAAAATTCTCTAATTGATCTTCCACAATTCTTCTGTGTACCCATTGCACACCAAGGTGTGATTGCTAATATATAACAATTTTATATTAATAATAAGAGAAGAAACACTACCAACATGGAATATCTAACTTTTAATTATTTTTAGTATATATTATATTTATTTTATTTATAAAATGTATTTAATATATACTAATTAATAATATAAATATTTTTTAATATTATTTATTTAAAATTAGGTTTATAGTTATAGATAGTGTTAGGGTCGGGATTAGGGATAGAGTTAGAATTAGGGTTAGGTTTAGGTCATGCAAATAACTAATTAAAAATACTAAAATACTATAATTAACAAAACTTACATTTTTTTTCAAATTTAAAAAACAATAATTACAATACTATAAAAACAAATACTAGCCACTACGATAGCCATTACATGACACTTGTGAAAGTAACAAATCCAAAATAGAAAAGCAGACATAAAATGAGGTTTATTACTTACCCTTGAGTTATATCCATGGACCAGCCTGAGTGAGAACAGATCTGCTGAAGGGCATGCTTCCACTCATCGACCTCTTCTCTTGGGTGTCGATCTGGATGGCCATAATGCTTGACAAATGATTGTTTATACGGACTCGATTCATTTTGAGGATATCTAACATTAGTTGGATCCACATCATAAAACAGAGGAATAATCAGGCCAGGTGAACTCAACATTGCAGCGGCCTCCTGGAGACACCAAGCTGAGTCTGCATAGCCTTTGGAAAATATAGGAATGCGTATGGCACTGCTCTTCATCGCTTTTTCCAAGCTCTCCCCAATCATTTCGCCCTTTTCCAATTTGTCACTGTCTAAGAACACATTGAGTCCTGCTACAGAGAGAGCTTCAAAGAGATGACCAACCAGAGTGTTTCTGACATCTGGTCCCCTGAAACTCAGAAACACATGATACCTCTTATCCCTTTGGAAGGCGAGTTTAGTTGTGGGAGGCTCGCATCTAAGAGAGGCGGGCATTGAGGATGCACTAGAAATGGATGGGGCTGATTCTTCAAGCTGTGCTTTAGAAGTAGATGCCATGAAATTGGATTGAACTGAGCACAGAGAAAGAATAGAAGATGAAAAGGCAATGGAAAAGGGGTTGTTAAGTAGGTGAGAAGGTGAAAGTGCCGAGCGCGTAAAAGACGAGGTCGAGTGGATGACAGAGGTGGTGACAGAGACAAGTAACTAAGCAGCCTGACTGACAGCCTGTGTTTTGAATGCGAAAGCGTGTCGAGCGCGTAAAAGACGAGGTCGAGTGGATGACAGAGATGGTGACAGAGACAAGTAACTAAGCAGCCTGACTGACAGCCTGTGTTTTGAATGGGAAAGCGTGTAAAGAAATGGAGAAGCGTCTATCCATTTCACCGAGTCTGAGCAGATGTGGTCGGCGGAAGGAGGGCAGAAGCTTATGAAAGGGGCAACTTGCAAACGTTTCATTCCGTAGACAGACATGTCACGTGCTTCTTTAGTCTTTTTTTTTGGCTCCTCTGCATACTTTTCTATTTTGTATGGGTCCCACTTCCTAGGTCTGAGTGAGGAAGGAATACTTGAATCTTTTGATCACTTATTATTAAGGAGAGAATCTAATCTCCCGACTAAAAGCACCTATATGTATGTATTATAACATAATATCTCCATCGTCCATCTCAATCTCGAGACAAAACGCACCGATGGAAAGATTAACGGACGGATGTTGACGGAGACGGGACACCGTCGGACGGACGGCGATTTCGAAAGTTTTAAAAAAGAGCCTGAATTTTAAAAGCGAAGATTTGAAATTTGAAATCATCCTGCATATCCGCGGAAGATTTTTTTGTCCTTTGCATAGGTCTGAATGAGAAAATTAAGTGTGAAAATTAATTCTTATTTTTAATTTTTTAATTTATTTTAAATTTGTTAAAATTTAATTTATTAATTGCAAATTGGTTATTTATAATTTTATATATTGTTATATTGTTATATTGTTCTTTCATTTTAACCAAGAATGTTAATTAGAGTATAAAAATAACATTAATATAGTAGTTTCATTAATCATAGAATTTCTATTTTGTTAATGTAGTTTTATTGTAATTGTTTGTTTAGCATTGTTTTTTGTTTGTTTCTTTTTTAACAATTTTTTCCTCTTTTTATAGTTTTGGTTTGAAGAAGTTGTAACTTCATTTAAACCCATGAGAGTAGTGGTAATATCTTGTGCATGTCGTTATTGTTCTAAAGCAGTACTTGGCAATGCAATAGCAAAGCGTAGGATTGAAAATTAAGTTGTATAAACTTGTAATAAACCTCTTTGTCTCTCCAACCCCTAAAATTTCAAATCTAAATTTGGTTGACCCTCACCTACTTCACTAGTCATCATGAAATGACTGAACACACATTTCCATTATTTATTGTTGTCCTTGTATTTAAAGGCATTTAATTGTGTTCAAATCATGCATCCTCACATCCACAAGCATCATTGAAATATTGTTCTCATTTAAGGAGCATCTTGGGAACACTTCAATTGAAGCATCTACAACAAATTTAAATATACATAATCATTTAAGAGCACATATACACATTGCTTAATACCTTTCATCCTTAGCATGATCATAAAGCTAGCCTTTCCCTAGGGTTGGATAATCTTTGAATCCCTACACAATTACCTAATGTCATTCAAAATTCTTGAAGTTCATGGCTATCTTATCCACTCATACCTAACATATCACTCGCCCTTTTAATGATCCTACATGTGTCTACCCCTCATTTTACATCTTCATTCACTTCCATGCATACCCTCAATTATATTTCTACTTCTATGCCTCTTCCCACCTTATCACTTATGACATCCCTCATACTTCCCATGCACAATCTTATACACGTCATAGTGGCCCTCAACCCTCCCTTCTTACTCTTCCATCTCCTGCCTTAGATGCACTAATTCATAAGATATATTAAGTAGAGAAAATATTGTATGAAAGGCCCAATGGGAAAGATAATGATGTTTCAAAGATGTTAGACATTCACCATTAGATTATGATAGTGTTGTACATCCACTACCTATGGGATTTGTGACACCCTATTTTTTATGATGGCAATAATGATTGTAATGCACATTTGAGGTCACTTGTAGATCAATATGCGAGATTTTTTCTGAAGATAGATAATTGGAAAAATTATTTCCAAGGACTCTTAAAAATATTATGATAGCAAGTGATTATTTTCACTTCCTTGCATATCATTTCACATATTATGATTTGATAAAGGTATTAAGTTAATATAGACTTTCGAGTTATATTTTTCAATCTACTTGAGTGTTCTTAAGCATCAGTTGAATATATTAGTGACTATTTTATACAATTCTAGTCCTTATGCTAAAAAATTATTAGTCTCTAACATAATTTTGCATTATAAAACATCTTTATTAAGGGATCTCTTAAACCAATTGAAACATAAAAAAATGGTGATGCTTAAGTTTAATGTGTAAAACCTAGAATCAATTCCACCTTTTTCTAAAGTTTCATTAGGATGTAGAGCAACAACATAAATAGATTGAATTTCAACCATGAAGGTGAGCCAATCAGACTTGGATCTGCATCCTTAGATCCTTGGAAATGGATTGAGATTGATTTGCTATGATTGACCTAATTAGAATATATACCTCAATATGCAAAATATAAGAATCTAACAATGTACATATTGAAATAGCAGTTTGCAAGCAGATCTAGGAAGTGCACAGGGATGTGTACTTATCTAGAAAAGTTGATACCAATCACTATAGAGGGACAGAGACGTCTAGGGGAATATGGGTCCTGATAGGGGTGTCCTAAAACTATTTTTATAGTACTCTAATATTGGATATGAGCTTTGGATTACCAGTTGTAAAGTTGTCAAAATATCGTGAGATATTTTTGTAGGTGATTTTTTATGAGTTGACAAGATGTAGGGCTTTGAATGCAATAATGAACAATTTTTCTTCAAACTTTCCTCAATTATCTTTAAACCTAAGACCTTCACATTCAAAGAGAGGGAAAATGTTGTACCATTTAGGGGCTTTCCTCAGTCAAACCCTATGTAAGTGTTTCCACTTCCACAATGAAAATGTCAATGATAAAATGATAATGGATTAGAAGGAATGATGAAATCACAAAGTACTGCAACTCACCACCCTTCAATGGCTTCCTTTAAGGATTGAAGTCATGTACATCACCTCAAGGTCTTGGATCTTGATTTCTCGATTTCTTGAATGCTTTGGAGACCTATACAAGTGTTAGCCTTCACAAAACAATGATAACATGAATACACATGAACTCGCATAGGATTTGATGTGATGTTGGATCTTGAATTACTACAATAAAACACTGAAATGTTGCTCTAACTTGCTCTTGAATGTCCTTAATGTTCACCTCTAGCTTGTTAATTCTTGTTAGATTTCAAATGATGCAATAGTTAGGTATTTATATATGCAATTATGTTAATATCTCGAAAACTAAATCCCAAAATCCAACATTTAAAATTTGAAATTTGAATGTTAAAATGTCAACACTGACATACCAAAAATTGGTCCCCAGTAAAATAGAGGGACCCATATGCCCAAGGGCATATAGGTGTTGGCCCTATTTTCTCTAGGACACACTATATTAGGGGAAAAACATTAATTGCTTACATTTGTTCAATGCTTGCAATCTCTCAAAAAATGGTAAAAATAGCCAGGTTGGAATGCATAATATAGGAAATTAGGAGCTTAATTAGGTCCAATAAATTAACGGGGAAAAACCATAGTGTGTGAAATTGTCAAGGGTGACAATTTTTTGATGCTACATTTAGCCCCCACTTTAGTGAGAGTGTGAACTTATACTTAGACTTACACTAAAGTAGAAAAATATATGTCAAGAGGGGTCCAATTGTCCAAATTTTGAAAAGATAGGATGACTAAGGATCTAGGGTGAGCACGCAAACTGCCAAAACTCAAGATCCCATGGAAAACCAGCATAAGCATAAAGGAACACACACATGTATGATATTTAGCAAGGTAACATACACAAACATACATGTCAAGAACATAAAACATACACAATGAAAACACACAACATAACATAACATAGCATATAGATGCTGATGAAATGAAAAAAAACACGATTTAAAAACAATGCAAACATGAAGAAGACACATGAAACACACAAAAAAACACACAAGGTTAGTACTAAAGGATTCAAGTCAATAAGGAAAAGAGACCTTATTCTTAAATTGTCTCAAATACCAAACGTCATCCATTGAATAAATGAATGCTCCCATGAGGACTAGCAAGTTCTGTTATACAACATCACGCATGAGCCACATGGATTTATTGGCTAGCAAGATATGTTATGCTAGGTGTCCATGCAATATGATGGGTTCCACAAGGCTAGCAAGGTGTGTTATACTAAGCACTCATGAAACACATGGCTCCACTGGCAAGCAAGGTGTGTTATGCTAGGTGGCCATGTTCAAAAATGGGGTGCTCAAGTTCACGACCCAAAAAGCTCCATTATGTTGGATTCATGAACCATCTTGCAAAATATCACTTTAGGGAGCACATAAAATTCACCTTAGGGGGTGCACAAATTTTAATGTCACGGGGGACAAACAAAACTCACCTCAGGGGATGCACAAAGTTTAATGTCACAAGGGGAAATCAAAACTCACCACAAGGGGTGCACAAAGTTTAGCATCACAAGGGATGAACAAAAATTGTGCATAAATTTTAACATCATGGGAGATAAACAAAACTAATCTCATGGGGTACACAAATTTTAACATCGCAGGGGACAAATAAAACTCACCTTAGGGGGTGCACAAAGTTTAACATCACAGGGGACAAACAAAACTCACCTCAAGGGGTGCATAAAGTTTAACATCACGAGGGACGAATAGAACTCACCTCAAGTGGTGCATAAACAATGACAAGATAAGACCAAAAACTTAAGGGGTGTTATAATAACACCACCACAAAAGGTGACAAAACAACAAAGGGTATTTTCTCAATGAATGAAAGGTCGCACCTTAAGGAATATCACACATGACATCACCTCCAAGAGAGGACTAGTCATGGAATAGAAGACTCACACCTTAAGGAATACTGGCCATAGCATTACCACATAGGGGAACATCATACATTCCAAGAAAGGTCACACTCTTAAGGGATATCAAGCATAATACCACCACAAAGGAGACATTTCACATAAAATGAGAAGACCACACTTTTATTGACAAGGTCACACTTCCTAGGAAGGATCTATATATGCTATCATCAATAAGAAAGGACCATTTCACATGCAAGCAATGAGTAGGGGACCATATTCCCCCCATTAAAATGTTAGTGTACTTGCTACACTAACATAATTTTAAGGAGATAGAAAGGGATCCCAAGAAGGAATGCACCTAACACAATGTTATCTAACCCTTTGGCCCCCAAGTGTAGGGAAAAAGGTGAGCCAGGATGGATAATGATTTTCTACTTCTTACAATAATGAAATATAATTGCATAAAACCAAGTTTATACCCCCATGCATGGTAGTGAGTATGTTATGATACAATAACTACTACATGGTAAGGTGTGACAATTAATGCTATTTTTCATGATTAAGTGAAGGTCTTTTTGATGTTTTTAAAGGACAATAACCAAGCCATTTTTTTGTTTCTTGTGTTTTGGGTTCTATAGGGACACAGATACCTAGTTATTTTACACCACATGTTTTTCCATTATAGCCAATTTGTTTCAAAAGTTGATAACCTCTTTCATAAATTGCTTCAATTTCTTTCGAAGAAGGTGATTTTTCATAGTCATTTTCATCATAAGTGGATGTGTAATTTGTGTTTTCCTCTTTGCTAGAAGTTGTGGAATTGGATGCTTTTGATGACTCAATGATAGATTGTGTTGATACAATTGCAACTTTTTTCTCTTTTACTAATTTTGATGGTGTCAATCTTGTATTCCCCTGGATGAATGTAGGTGTGAAATCTAACGATCACCACTCATCATCCAACAACTTTTTCATAGATGAAAGACACTCATCTTTGTCTTCACTTTACAAAGGTTCCACTTTTGTATTTGGTGTCATTGTTCTAAGAGGATTCTTCATTCTTGTTTCAGTTTGTAAAAAAAATTGAAATTGTGGATCAAATTTAATCATGTAAACCTTATTGTTGTAAGTGTATTTCATTAAATAATGAAGCATTGAAGGCACTCCTTTCATTTCATGAATCCATGGTCTACCCAAAAGTAGATTATATGAAATATCACGGGGCATGACATGAATGGGAGTTTGCAACACAACCTTTCTAGTTTTAATAGGTAACATTATCACACCAAGCAGTTGTCTTTCCACATTATCAAAAAATTTGATTGATAAATCAACAAGTTGAATTAAAGTTTTATCTACTCCAATTCTATCCAAAAGATTTACACTACAAACATTAATCCCTGAACCATTTTCAATAAGTGTGTGTCTAATCCCAACCTTGTTAATAACAACCATTACCATCAAAGCATCATTTTTTTGTGTTTCCAAAGGATTTAATTCACTTTGATGAAAGACAATGTCCATACTAGGTGAATTCATAATCTCAATCAAAGTTGCCACATCATTTGGTTGTGCACTAGGAGGGATAACAACTTTCTATAAAGCATTTTGAAGAATTCCATGATAAATAGGTGATGTTTGAATCAAATCCAACAAGGATATCATAGTAGGAGTGTTATGAAGTTTTTCAACAAGATCATATTCTTTACCACTATGCTGCTAGATATTAGGTGCAGGTGGAAGGTATGGTTGAGGTAGTGGGATGGATGTTGGAGATTGTTTTGGTTGGTTGTTGTTTCTAATGTTATATATGTGAGATGCATTATGATAACTTGGTTGTTGTGACACATGATTACTAGTAAGTTATTTTGTAAAGTTTAGGATATGGCCATGAGGTTTAGGAGGTCCTATAATGAGAGGTGACTTAGGAGGTCCAATAATTAGAGGAATTTTAGGAGGTCCAAAAGGAATTTTAGGAGGTCCAATAATCAAAGGAGATCCAATAGTATTGTGTGTTCATGACCTCAATGGATTTAACTTCTTGTTGATTATTTTCTATCAAGGGGGAATCTAATGTCACCTTAGCATCTTTGTCTATGCAATTCATAAATCTACCAATGATTTCATCCTCTTTTCAACAATATCTTCCCAAGTAGGAGAGGTAGGGGGAGATAAATAATCAAGATTCTCATCACGATCAATGATTGGATCTTCCAACACCAAGATGCCTTCTTCACAAATAGGAGGGATATCACGAGAAGAAAAAACATGATTGTCATGATTGTTAATGATTGTATTCTCTTGCACCGATGTATCTCCACAAGTAGGATAGCTAATGTGAGAGGGATCAATGAAAAGCAATAAAAGAGGGAAATAAACTCATTGTGACATTCTTGCAACAAAAATTCCTTGAAATTCTTAACAATATCTGACAAAAGTTCACATGAATTATGATAACACAAGATTTTCACAATGAGAACATGATGTAAACAATTGTCCTACTGAAATGAAATATTTTTTTCCAAATTTGCAACAAATTAAGCAAAATGACACCTTTCTTGCACATGCAATAACACCATTTCAGAATTTCAAATTAGACATTTGCAAGCAAAAACAAATTGAAAATACAAAGACAAAAATCTATGCAATTTTTTTTGAGCTACCAATAGCAGGATAGAGGCACCCAAGGGCATCCGGTTCCTGGACAGGGTGTCTAAAAACTAAAAAATTGAATTTTTATGTTGTTGTTAAAGGCCTTTGTTTCTATGTGCAAATAGGTTTGATAGTGAATGTTTTTCTAGAATTTGTTCAATTTAAGACAATTTACTTCAAAATGCAAGTGTGCAAAAAAGTTGATTTTTTTTTAACAAGTTTGAATATAATTTTCAGATCTAAAATACAATAATTGATTGATTCTAAGATGAAAAAATCTGAAAATGATGATTTTGATGAAAATTTGAAACTAAACAATGCACTTTTCACTTCTTTGACCTAAATGAAAGATGCCTAAATGGATGCAATGAATAATTTCAGGTCTAATGATTGTAATTTGAATGTAGATATGATCTAAATAATTGAAATAAACCATAATGAAACCTATGATGCAATATAACATGCAATTTTTTTGGATTTTTTATGCTTTTATGATGCAAAAATAAAACCCTAAATGAGAAATGCAAAAAAATACAATGCAAAACATATATCTAAGGTTTGAAAGACTTCCAATTTTAGAAGTTTTATGATGTTAACAAGTCAGGTTCACCGAAATGAAACATATAAAAAATGGTGATCAATGCTTAAGTTTAATGTGTAAAACCTTGAATAAATTTCACCTTTTTCTAAAGTTTCATTAAAGGATGTAGATCAACAAGGTGAATAAATTGACTTTCAACCATGAAGATGGGCCAGTCAGACCTAGATCTAAATCCTTAGAGACTTGGAAATGGATTGGGATTGAATTTCTATGATTGACCTAATTAAACTACATGCCTTAATATGTAAAATGCAAGAATCTAACAATGTACAGAATGAAACAACAGTTTGCAGGAAAATGTGGGAAGTGCAAAGGGATGTGTACCTGTCCAAAAAAGTTGATATCAATCACTGTAGAGGGATAGAGTCATGTAGGGGCATATGGGTCCTGCTAGGGGTGTCCTGAAACTATTTATGTAGTCCTCTAATATTGGATCTAAGCTTATGATTCACAGCTGTAAAGTTGTTGGATAATTTTGTATCATGAGTTGAAAAGATGTAGGGCTTTGAATGTAACAATGAACATTTTTTCTTCAAACTTTCCTCAATCCTCTTTAAACCTAAGACTTGCACATTCAAAGAGGGAAATATTTTTCCATTTAGGGACTAAAACATAGAAAATGTGATCCTAAGTCTAAATGCTTAGAACAATAGGATTCAAGTCCTTTCTCTAGGGTTTCATTAAGATGGAGATCAACAACATTTATAGATTGGCTTTCAACCAAGAATGCATGAGACAATTAGACTTGGATCTCCTTCTTTAAGGGATGGGAAATGGATTGAAATTGATTTGACTTAGTTAACCTAATTATTCTATATGCCATAATGTGTGAAATGCAAGATCTTGACAATGCACAAATTGAAACAACAATCTATAGATAGATCTAGGAAGTGTAGAGAAATATGTACCTATCTAGAAAAGTCGGTTATGAGCTAAATACAGGGATAGAGTTTCCTAGGTGTGTATGGGTCCTATTAGGGGTGTCTTGAAACTATTTTTTCAGTCCTTTGATGTTGGATCTAAGCTACTGATTCACGATTGCAAAGTTGTCAAATAATTTTGTAGGTGATTTTTTGTGAGTTGACAAGATGTGGGGCTTCAATGGAAATAATGAAAATTTTGTCTTCAAAATTTCCTAAATCATCTTCAAACCTAAGACCCACACATTCAAAGAGAGGTAAAATTTTGTGTCATTTAGAGGCTTTCCTTAGTCAAACCTCGTGTTAGTGTTTTCACTTCCATAATGGCATTGCCAATGATAAAATGATAATGGATATGAAGGAATGATGAAATCGCAATGTTGCAACTCACCACCCTTCAATGGCTTCCTTAAAGGACTAAAGTCATACATATCACCTCAAGGTCTTGGATCTTTCTTGCTTGATTTCTTGAATTTATTTGGAGACCTACAAAAGGGGTTAGCCTTCACAAAACAATGATGAGATGACAACATGAATTCACATACACTTTGACATGATGCTTGGATCTTGAATTGCTATAATAAAACACTAAAATGATACTCTTGAATTTCTCTTGAATGATCTTGATGTTTACCTCTTTCTAGATTATCAGTGTTATATTTCAAATAATACAATAGTTAGGTATTTATATACAATTATGTTAATATCTTGAAAAAATAAATCCCAAAATCTGACACTTAAAATTTGAATTTTGAATGTTAAAATGTTGACACCAACATACCAAAAATTGGTCCCTAGAAGAATAGGGGGACCCATATGCCCTAGGGCATATGGGTCTTGGAATTATTTTCCACAACACAATGTATTGGGGGAAAAACATTAATTTCTTGCATTTGTTCAATGCTTGCAATTTATTAAAAAAGTGGTATAAATGGGCTCTGAAATGTATAAATTAGGAAATTAGGGGTCAAATCAAGCTCAATAATTTAAGGTTTAAAGGTTGAAGGCTTAAGGGATTATGGTTGAAGGTTTGATCATTCAGAGATTAGGGTTTAAGGTATAGGGTTGATGCATTAGGATTAAGGGTTTAATGCATAGGGTAAAGGGGTTGAGGGTTGAGGGTTTAAGGGTTGAGGGTTGAAGGATTAGGATTGAGGGTTGAGGGTTTGATGTATAGGGTTGAGGGATTAGGGTTGAGGGTTGATGATTTAATGTATAGGGTTGAGGAATTAGATTAGAGGTTTAAGAGTTTACATTTGAGGGATAATGTTCAAGTTTGAGTGTGTAAGATATAAGGTTAAGGGTTCAAGGTTGAGGGTATAAGGCATATGGATGAGGGTTGTGGGTTTAGGGCATAAGTATAGGATTTAGGGTATAAGGTATAGGGTAGAGGTTTGAAGGTTGAGGGATAATGTTCAAGGTTAAGTGTATATGGTATAGGGTTTAAGGGTTTAAGTTTAAGGGTTTACGGGTATCTAGGGGTTGAAAATTCAAGGGTTTAAGGTTTAAGGGTTTAGGGTTTAAGGGTTTAAGCTTTGAGGGATTAAGGGTTCAAGGGTTGAGGGTTGAGGGTTGAAGGGTTGAGGGATTAGGGTTTTGCAAGGGTGCCAAAGATCAATAGGGATATTAGAGGGGTTTTAGGGTTAATTTTAAAGAGGTTGAGGGTTGAGAAAATTTATAGAGGTTTGGGTTGAGGTTAAAGAGTTAAGGGTTTGGGTTCCATTGGGACACAATGCTTTAAGGTTAAAGGTTAAAGGGTTTATAGTTTAAGAGTTGGGGGATAAAGGGATTAGGGTTTAAGGTTTGAGCATTAAGAGATTAGGGTTTAAGGTATAGGGTTGATATATTAGGGTTGAGGGTTTAATGTGTAGGGTAGAGGGTTGAGGGTTGAGGATTTAAGGTATAGGGTTGAGGGATTAGGTTTGAGGGTTGAGAATTTACAGTTAAGGGATAATGTTCAAGGTTGAGTGTCTAAGATATAGGGTTTAAGGTTCAAGGTTGACGGTCTAAGGCATATGGATGAGGGTTGAGGGTTTAGGGCATAATTATAGGGTTTAGGGCATAGGGTATATGGTAGAGGTTTGAAGGTTGAGGGATGATATTCAAGATTGAGTGTCCAAGGTTAACTATATATAGTATAGGGTTAAGGGTTTAAGGGTGTCTAGGGGTTGAGAGTTTAGGGTTTAAGGGTTTACGGTTGGAGGGATTAAGGGTTTAAGGATTGAGAATTTAAGGGTTGATAGATTAGGGTTTAAGGTATAGTGTCAAGGGTAGAGGGTTTAGGCTTTAATGATTAAGGGTTGAGGGTTTAGAATTTAGGGTTTAGGTTTAAGGGATTAGGGTTTAAGGGTTGAAGGTTTAAGGCTTCAAGGTTAAAGTTTCAAAGGTTTAGTGTTTAAGGGTTGGGGGATTAAGGGATTAGGGTTTAAGGATTGAGCATTAGGAGATTAAGGTTTAAGGTATAGGGTTGAGGGTTTAAGGATTGAGGGTTTAAGGATTAGGGTTGAAGGTTGAGGATTGAGGGTTTAACCTATAGGGTTGAGGGTTGAGTGTTGAGGATTTAAGGTATAGGGTTGAGGGATTAGGGTAGAGTGTCTAATGTATAGGGTATAGGGTTTAAGGGTTGAGGGTTTAAGTTTTAATTTTTGAGGGTTTAGGGATTAGGGTTGAGTGTATATTAGTATGGGGTGAGGGTTTAAAGTTGAGGGTTGAGGTTGAGGGATTAAAGCATTGGGGGTTAAGGTTTAAGGTATGGGGTTGAGGATTAGATTAACAGTTCATCCCTGGAGTAAAGTAAAATGGATTAAAGGCTTCAGAGATCACGGGATTCGTCGGGATTAAAGGTTCTCCGTATAAGATTAAAGTCCGGGTTCGATTCGTTGGAAGTAAAAGTCGAGAAAATCCGGAAAGGATCTCGAAAACTGGCATAAATGCTCAAAAGATCGAAAGTCGAGAGTAAAGAAAAGGCAAAGAGCAAAATAAAAAGTCATCGTTCATTTCGAAATCCGGTAAAGATCCATAAGTAAAGTCAGGTCGAGAAGACCAGTAAATAAAGGTCGGACAAAGTCGATCGTCGAGAAAAATCGTCACGTCAAAGATCCGAAGTCGAAAGTTCCGAAGTCGCGTCAAGGTAAAGAACATCGGCGTCAAAGTCACGAAATCCGAAGAAGAAGTCGATCCGTCATCCGCTCGAGGGTGAGAGTGATAGGGGAGAGATAGGGGTGAGGGAGATAGGGGAGGAGAGTGGTGGATAAGGCTTGAGGATTTAAGGTTTTAGGGTTTAAGGGTTGAGGGTTTAAGGGTTGAGGCATTAAGGGTTTAAGGGTTGAGGGTTGAGGCTTTAGGGATAGTGTTTAGTGTTTAAGGTTTAAGGTATAGTGTCAAGGGTTGAGAGTTTATGGATAGGGTTTAGGATTTAAGGTTTAAGGGTTGAGGGTTTAAGGGATTAGAGTTTAAGGATTGAGGGTTTAAGGGATAGGGTTGAGGGTTAATGTACATGCTTGAGCATATAGGAAATTTTGGTGAAACTACATATCACACAAAAAATGAGACATACATAACACTTAGAAGATGTCATAATTGCTCAAAGAAAGGTCTCATTGATGTACACCAACCCAAGCCCATATTGACACATGATAAGAGTTAGGAAACCTTTACAAAATCAACTTTTCCATAACGTGAGCACATTTTGGAGAAGTTGAAATATAGTCATTTTGTACAACAAGCTAAAACATGCTCACATCATAACACTAGCACATTACAACGTGAGCACATTTTGTCTTTCTCTAAAAATGGTAAAATAGACAGGATACTCGTGATCCAGGCCCGCATGCTCTATTATTCTCCTGGTTATGTGTGTAATCCAACAAAAAAACAATTTTTGATGTTATTGGGAAGTTCACATGCAATTTTTACACATTCTACCACCTTTGCATCAACTTTCCACCACCTTTTTCCAGTTTTCCAACTTATGAAGGAGAAAATAACAGAGTTTTCACATCGAATTTTATATAATATCAATTCAAGTTTCAATTTTTGTAGTGTTACAATGTTAATTGTGATTGAATTGTAGGAATTTAACATTATACATTGGTTAATTGTATAGTTTTTAGTAATTCTGTTAGAGTTATATATAATTGAACATTGAAAAGGAAGCATATTTGTGAAAAGATCAAATTGTTGAGGAGTTTGATGCCAGAAGAAAAAAAGACTACACATAATTTAGTAGTTTCTCCATTGAAATCTTCGTTGTTAAGGTATGTCAAGTTTTTATACATATTCTTTACATTTTCCTTCATTCTATTATGTTTCTTTATCATCCCTTATCATACATACTTAATACAATGCTTTGATTTTGTTATTATATTGATTTTGGGATTAGATTTTGCTAAGTATGATAAATTATGAGTGCTACATGGCCTTAATCAAATGCATTAGATTTTGCTAAGGGATTAGATTAGATTTTGTTAGAATGCATATTCCATGTTCATCATTGTTTTTTTTTTTTTTTTTGACATCTATGAGTGCATTCAAGGGGGATTCCTTTGAAAATTATCATTATAACCTTATCCCCTCTTGGGACATTTTAAACTACACAATTATTTACTCTTTGTAGTGGTTTGGATGCTTTTCTAGTATCATTGGGCTCTTGTGCAACCAAACAAATCATGGTTTGCATTGCTGCAATATACACTTACATTCTTCATGTCTTCCCTTCTCTAAGGAATTATGTCATATAGTTTGTGTGCCTTATATATGGTTTTACATTTTGCATACATGTCTACTAGGGTAGTTGCAACTGTTGTTGGAAAAATGAAGAAGAACATCTCATTTTGTTACTTTTTGTTGTCATTGATGTCACCATGATATATGAGTTGCAACTGCAAGATCAAGACTAAAGTTACTCTGGTATTCTAGTCCAGGATTTGAATCAGTATTTTGCTTACATCCTCTAGTATTTTGGTCTGCATTTATTTTCCAGTGATCATTTTTGCTTGCAGTTTTGGGAAATGGTTTGTAGGTGTTGAAAGCATGTACATACAAGATCTCACGTATCTAGTTATTTGTATGGTGTCACGTTGGTGGTGTTTTGCAGTTATGTTTTCTAGTCCATCTCTGGTCGACTTGATGAATGTATTGTGTAAATTAACTTTTTCTATGCAGACATATGTGCAACCTATTTTCGATATGTTTCGATTTGTTGAAGCGAGTGGGTTATCTTTTTCAAAGCTTGAGGCCAACAATTGGTATTTTTGGTAAATAAGAAAGTGCATCTAATTAGGCCGACCTAATTGATGCTTGCGGAGAAGATTGGGTATATATAACAAACAATTTTTGAAGAAGTTGAGTGATAGTGTGAAGTAGTGCAAACATGATGAAGTGTGTCAAGTTTGTTTATTGAGCTTTATTTGGAACTGAATTTTCACTCATTAGGTGTACTCTTTTAGTTCATTTTCTGGCTGAAAGCCATTCAATCATTGTAATTTTGTAGGCAGTGAGCCTTTGTTTCTGGATAGTGAGTCCTGGTAGTGAGCCACCCATTTTGTAATATTTTATAATTGGTTATACTATATTATGCGCTAACACTCACCATGGTTTTTCCCATTTTGGGTTTTCCACGTAAAAATTTGGGTGTTCATGTGTCTTGTGTTTCCATGTTCTGTTAATGCTCTTATTTATCTTTGTTATTGTATGCATTGGAATAGTTGGATTGTATCTAATCAAAAAATTTAAGAAGATACTAATTCACCCCTCCTCTCAGTATCTTGGACTTTCAACAATTGGTATCAGAGCCCAGTTCCTCTAGTTAAGCCTAACAACTTGAGGGGGATCCTAAAGATGGAAGAAATGGATGATAAAGGAGAGCTTCATACTGCTCTTGAGGATCTTGATAATGTTGAAAGAGAAAACAAAGATCTGAAAGATAATCTTGAAGAAGCAAATGAATGTGTCTAGAAACTTAAGGAGCAATTGAAGAAGTTCAAAGATAGGCATAAGGAAGTAACTGATCAGTTGAAGAAGGAAAATGAAGAGATTACCAGTCTGAAAGTGCAAGTATAAGAGAAGAAAAGAATAGAAGAATTTCTGAGCAAATTGGTACAAAGCAACTTTGAAGATTGCACTAAGCTTGAACAAGAAATTGTGAATCTGAAAGTGGATTTGGAGAAGGCGAAACTTTGTGAAAACAATTTCAAAACTAGCTCGGATAGGCTTGATGAATTTATTGCAGGACAAAAATCAAGTGAAGATAAAAGTGGTCTAGGAAATAATATTGGTGAAGGCTCTAAGACTATGAATAATTAGAAGATTCAAAATGAAGGAAAGTAGAAAATAAATTCAAGGAACTCTACTAGGAGACCTTCGGTGAGACAACCTAATGCACAAAGGTACCCTTCTTTTAGTGGCACTTGTTTTTCATGCAATAAATTTGGTCACAAGGCAACTGAATGTAGAAGTAGGATGAATCAATTCCCTAGTCCTTTTTTTGGTCAATCTTTTGCATGCAAAAGATTTGGACATAGGGAAAGTGAATTTAGAACTTCGATGATGAATTAGTTTAATGGAAGAGTGAACCAATCCTTTAATGGCTATTGTTATACTTGTAACAAGTATGGACATAAAGCTAATCAGTGTAGAATAAGAGTCAGTGGAAGTCAATCTAATCAAAGAAATATTGTCTACTTTAACTGCAACAAACTAGGACCTTGTAAATGCTGCTTACCTAATCAAAAACAAACCAGGACATGTTTCAAGAATCTACAAAAGAAAGAAAAGTAAGAAGATCAATCCGGAAGGAGGGAATGAACCTATGAAGAAGGTTGACAAGGATGAAATAAAGCAAAAGATGAACAAAATTTGGAAGAAGAAAGAAGAACTAGAGATTGTTGAAGTGTTTGTGCCCTCATCCGGTATGAACATTTTCTCTGAAGATTAGACCTAGCAAGGTCGTAGGGGGAGCATTATCAAAAAATCTCAAAACCCCCCCGATAAATGTCATGTCAGAAGCTGGCACAAGGGTGAAATGTAAATAATGAATTATTAGAGGCTTTGGAAAAGGAACCAAAAGAAAATATATTGACATGATGATTTGTGGACCAAATTAGGGTTTTCTGTATTAAGAAAAAAATTTAGCAGCTTTTTGAAATCTATCACATTTAATGCAGATTAGGGAAGATTGATGTTTTATAAAAAATGTTTAAGGTATTTTGATCATTCGAGCTTTTGGAAGAATTGAAGAACTTTTGGAGCATTCTTGGAGAGATTTGGAGTGCGAGCAGTGCAAACCCTAGTTTTGGATTCTTTGTGAAGAAAAAGGTTCTCTAATCTTCCGTGTAGTTGTTTCCTTTTGAGTTGTTGGGATTTGAAATTGGAAGTATGGCTACCCATGTGGTAGTTAAAGTGTCAGAAAGGCCGAGACCCTCTTACAAAAAGTATTCTTTGAAATTTTTCAAAGATGATCCCATAGGCGCATTTTCGTCAATTCCACATGGTGTAATGTCGACTAAGGATACAAGTATGATGATTCACATAAAATTTAAAGAATAAAATCATGCAAAGCTAATTGACATTTGGCAAGATGAGCTTACTGGCGATGGCTTCAGGGTAAACCCTGAGTATTCGAATGTGGTTGATAAAAGGTTGGACGTCTAGAATAATTTCCCTAATTTCAGCTATGATGAAAAATTCGTGTAGTCAAGTCTAAGTAGAATCCATGAAAAATTTATGTGGACTGACCGACTGCATCTTATAATGAAGGAAGCAATTATGGTCATTACTTGGTTATGGGACAAAGGTACAGTGCCCGTGTTGAAATCTATAAAGAATGAGGTTGTAAAAGAACTTACAGGAGCCAAATGTGATAAAAGAGTTTTAGCAACGAAAACCATTACTAATCCAGTAGTGAAGTATGCATCTCTAATGATAGGTCACAAGATATATTTCACAAATAGAGAGAACTTTATTTCAACTACTACTATCTACACTGGTTTTGATATGGTCGTGAATGGTGTTGATTATGACTTGTGTGAGCTGCTCTGGTTACAACTTTTTGAGAATGAGAAGTCGTCGAAGGAAAGAAATTATGTATTTAAATTTGGTTCTTTGATTGTGTGTTTACTTTTTTATTTCATGAAAAGACTCCCTGGGAAGAATGAAGAAGTAGTTTGGAACCCATCTAGACTAGTGGGACATAAATTTTTTTATCACATGCATAATCTTGGTAATTTGAAGGCTCAAGAGGATTCCCTAACAACATTCTTTGTTGTATTCAAAAGAAATATGAATGAAAGGGATAGAATTCTGAGAAAAATTATGAAGTATAAGAATGACATCATATTTCATGTCTCCATTGATGAATGCATGATTGAGGCTATAGAACCTCAAATTATCTGGATTCAACCTCTTGGATATGAGATAACAAAAGAAGAAGTTGAAGTTTATGTGCAAATGCTACTAAAGAATCCAAAGGACCCCAATGAACCTCAAATTGGGACATATGCAGAGAATTCTATGGAAATTCATATGGAGGAACAAAAGCCTAAGATTAGGAAGAAAGTGGAGAAAACACTTAAAGATGTCAGTTTCACTGATGAGGAAATTTCCCTTGGAAGGGCTAGGGGAGCACAACTGGAAGCAAAATCATCTGGCCCTAGGAGATCTGGAAGAAATACCTCTGCAAAACCCTCTACAGCCCTTGTAGCTAAGATTGAGCCTGGTGTAGTTGATAAAGGTAAAGGTCATGTTTCTTCTGGACCAACTACAAGATCAGGGAAGAGGAAAAGACTCCTCCGATTGTCACGTCTCAGACCCTAATGCAGGTTGCTTTTGGTTTTGTGTGGATTTTTTATATGATTTGATGTGTGTGGTAGAGTAATAATGAATATTATGGTGTTTTGGTGTGGAGATATATGAAAGTGTTTACTTAAATTATGAAAAGTTGAATAATATTGAATGTATTTTACTTTGAAGATGAAGCAAAATAGAATAGAAATATTTGAATTAATGTATTATATTGTTTTGATTTATATTTTTATGGGATACTAGTTCAGTTTATTGTTGTGTGCTTGAGTGCACTTGAGATGCAGGAGGTCGAAGACCAAGGGTGTGATTAAGGAGAGGAGGTTAGCTTCTTGACAAGATAAAGTAGGATGTTCTCTCGATCACACACGGGCACTTAGTTCATGTAGATTGCATTTAGGAATGATAATTTTGGCTTGATTGTTTTTTATTGTTCGTAAAATAAATAATGATTATTCGAATTAAATAAATAGTGAAATATAAGCATAATAAAGTAAAAGAATTAGTTTTAATTATAATTAATTATAGATTTTGATTTAAATGTCTATGCATGATAAAAATTCGAGTAAGTATTATATTCTTCTTTTAACTTGTGTTAATTGTTGAGTTAATAAATTAACTAATAGTTAGAAGATATTTATTTAATTATTGGGTAAATATTTTAAAAAGGGAATTTATTTGCAACTAAATTAAACATTATTTTATTTTAAATCTTTTTCATCCGAGCACGGGAAATGGAAAAGATAAGTTATATCTTATTTTTATTTTAAAATCTATTATTTTCAAGATTAGGTTTGGAATAAGGAAAAATAAAACTTTAAAAAGGAAAAAGGGGGGTAATGAAAAACCAACCTTTCTTGATGTTTTATGGAATTGATCTGCAAATTCACTTTCATGGCTACTGGATAGATTCTTGTTGCATTTTTAATTTCCAATAGATTAGAAAACAGAAGAATAGGAAAAAAGAAAGAAGAAGAGGAAGGTCTTTCAGGAAGGAAATCTCAGAGAAAACAAGAAGAGGAAGTGGCAAGGAGGCATCCTCAGCTGTCAACAAATTATCCAGGTTCTTCTTCATAATTCTCTTTTATTGCATTAAGTTTTCAAATGAGAGAAAATAAATTTACTGTGTGTTCAAAACTTTGTTTGTGCAAAACCTCTGTGTTTGTTGAGTTTGTTGAGAAAAATACTACAATGAAATCTGTACATTCTTTTCAAAATTCTTTATAAATTTTAAAGACAATTTCGTTTACAGTGTCTCTCTTTGTATCTTGTTCAGAATATCATTCTTTTTGGATAAACCTCTGAATAAATCTTGTGCCAGATTGTTGATTATTATTATTATTATTATTATTATTATTATTATTATTATTATTATATGCGTATACAGTAATCTGTGTAAGTATATATATATAAACATATATATACATATGTTTAAAGAATCTGATTTGTATTCACATAAAACGAATTCAAATTTGTGAAGAGAATGCATTCAAATGTTACTAATTCTGAATTTGTCCTTCTTTTATTTCCCATGGTAAAGGGGGGGGCTGGGATTTCTCCCCAGCCGTGCCCTCCCCATAAGGGAAGGGTTGCGCTGTGGGGGACAACGCCCCTCCACAAGCCGTAGCCTATGGAGGAGGCACTACCCTCCACAGGCAATGCCTCCCCATATGGGGGGGGCGTAATCCTGTCAATCTATATTCTTTTTCTTAAAACTATGTTTTGACCTTAAATCTGCTTATTCGCTTGTAGATTTCGTATGGGAAAAAACGTTGCACGAGTTTGGTAATATATATATATATATATATATATACGCGTATTATATATATGCTATATATATATATACATACAAGTATATTGAATTGTGAAATACATTTCTTTTATGAGAAAATTATTTTATGTAGAAGGTTTATGAGCTATATATATATATATATATATCTGAGAAACATAAGATCTGAATTATTTACATATCTGAAGAAAAAACATAACTGTGTTTATAAAAATCACTGTGGTATAGATTTCTTTGTTTTTTAATTTTTACTCTTAAATTTTATGAGAATGTACATAATTATATATATGTAAATGCAACTAAATGTATATATATATATACATCCATATATATATATCATTTTTATATTTGAAAATAAATAAGATCAAAAAAATAGAAATGGATAAACATGAAATTGGTTGATTGCATTAAAATTATTATCATAATGATGAACTTCAGTATGTTAGGTGTATTTTACATGCTTTAAAATGGGGAAAACTGTGATTCTTGAAGATATATTTTTAAACTAGTGAATTTTAGGAATATAAAACATGTAAATATATATATATATACATAAACATTATGGCATTTTAGACTAGATGATATTTCCTGATATATGCAATTGTGAATAAAAGTGAGTGGAATTATTCTCTTTTCTTTAAATTTAACTTATTATTCTTTTTCATAAAAGTGAAGACATACTCCTATTAAATAGGAAAGTAATCTGTAAGTTGGATTTTTACCCCATACTTATAAGGCTGATTAGAGTAGTTTTCTTTTTCTGAACTTGTATAAATTACTTACTTTGAGAAAATTATTTAAATAGAAATTAGAACTTATGAGTTCATAGATATACTCTTTCCAAAAGACCAAATTTAGATTGTTTTGAAATCATAGAAAGTGACTTGCAAAAACCAATTGTGTGATCAAATTTTCACTTAAGTTAGTGTGCTAATGTAAATTTATTTGTGAACCTTGTGTGTACTTTGTAATTATTAGAATTCCTTTGAAGTAGAGATGTATAAAATTGAATAAAAAATTTAGATGGAAAGTGTATTATTTATTGTTCTTTTGGGAAACTTCTAGGACAGGATGCCGAAGGTGGACCCATAGAGACGATAGTTTTACCTTTTCTAAAACTATCAATTATTTATTTATGCTTGGCCAAGTACATGCACCATTGAAATAGATGGAAATAAAAGCCTAGAAATAAATGTATATAGGTCTCTACCACCTCCTATTTGCAAGAAATATGTGATTCTCATGTTAGGAATACATATAGGCATCAAGCTTGCATCAAGAGTTCCCTCCTGCTTTGTTGTTTTAGGTTGCTAGGCTCCTCATGCAAGGCTAGGGATTTCTTCGAGTTAGGAAGAAACCCGGGGAAGTCTTGTACTTCAAGGTTGGGTGGAAAAGGCGCCTTAATCACACTCTTGGCCCTAGCTTGCAAGAAGACCAGTGGTGTCACGGCGGTTGAGGTTGAGAGTTTCTCATGCTATAAATGTATTCATGTATTATTTTTGAAAGGCTTGTAAAGCCCACTTGTAAAAGTAACTTTATTTGACATTCATTATTGTAACATTGAAATAGATGTATTGGAATGGAAGTTTTTGATGTAACATTGAAATAGATGTATTGATTGAAAGTTAATGATGTAATTTGAACATTAATGAATTTATGGAAACTCATTGACATGCTATTGACATTTACATATGTATCAGTGCAAAGATCCTTGTTGTTGATGCAATTTACTTCTTTTGGATACATGAAATGAAATTCATTACTATTTTTCCTTTTGAGCACTTATGGGAAGCTCTTGATCTATGCATCCTTTAATTTTATTATACTTGAAATGTAATGAGTTATGGAAACTTATGTGGTTAAATGAACATCATATTTTGAGTGTTACATTCTTGGATTTGCCAAAGTTAGCTCATCTTGAATATTGAATCTTAATCCACTCAGATATATAGCAACTTTCTCCACCTCATCCTCCATGTGACCTGTCCTTATACTCAACTCATAAAATTATTTAGTATAGGCTTTGACATCTATTTATTTTTGCTTTAGACCTTAAAGTTTCTTAAACATTTGAATTGCATAATCAGATGGTAAGAACTTACCCTTAAACTTAGCCACCATTTTGTCCCAAGAAATAATTTTTGACTTACCTTTCTTCCTCCTTTTAGATTGCTCATAATCCCACCATAATAAAGCATGAACCTTCAATTTTGTTTCTGCAATCTTTAACTTTTTCTCCTTAGGTACATCCTCACACTCAAAATAATTGTCAAGTGTTGCAATCCAATCTAAATGTTCTTCATCATTAAAATTACCTCCATACTTAGGTACATCAATCTTCACCTTGTGTTTATCTTCCTTGACTACTCTCAGTAACTTAACCATCCTCTGATCATCAGGATCCAATTCCTCTTCCTCTTCTTCCTCATTCTCCTCTTCTTCTTCTTTAGAGTCCCTCTCATCACCCATGACCATACCTCTCTTCTGACTTGTTTCTAGAGCAAGAAGACTCTCCTCCAACTCTCTCATCTCTTTAGCATGCTTTCCCTTTAACTCATTCACTTCTCTAGCAATGTTTTTCCCTTTTGGAGGCATTTTATTCCTTCTTCAACCAAACTTTTTCCCTTCTTCAGATTAGACTTATTCTCTGATACCAATTTGGTGCAGAGAAGGGTGTCAAATTAAAAACTCAACCAATCAACTCTTTACCAAAACATTTACACTTCAAACAAACTGATTTCCTTCACAAATTGACACTATTCCTTGTAGCACAACAAACAAGGTATTTTTGTCATAAATTTTAGATGAGACCTCCATCCCACAACCTAAAACCTATTTGGAATAGCCATTAAGCCCTTTAATAACATATCTCAAAGGAAAGTTTGGTTTCTTTGGAACATAGGCCTCAAAATTCTGTTGCTACACTTCACCAAGGCCTAATTAGGCTCACTCAACAAGGAACTTATTGGTTTTACACTCTCTTGATGTAAAGAATCTACCAAAATCAACAAACCATCAAGGGTACTTCTTACCCTAAACAAAACTTGAGAAGATCAGTTAGAAAATCACCAAAATTTCACTTATCCTCTTAACAAAATCCATTCATTTTCACTTGAAATTATAAGGCTTCATATCACCAAATCACCAAATTAGTATTCCAGAATTTTATCAGACTCAAGTACATCTTAACCATCATCAAATGGACTAAACCAAAATAATAACATCATTGAAAAAAATTGAACCAACCAAGTCATTCACTATTCACCAAATTACCCTTCATTTCAACTTGTTTCAATACGACAAAAAGACAACCATTCACTCAATCTTGCTTCACTCTTGTTTGACCTTTAAATCACTTTTATCATCATAAAATTGACTTCAAATGTTCTGAAACTGGCTCAATCACCTTGAAAAAGGTCTGAACCCACCAAATGAACCTTCTTCCAACCTTTTCCATCATTATTTATTCAAGCCTAGCATGTAGCATCATTCTTTTGCATGGAAACCATTTAATAACCACCTGTAGTAGCACTCAACCATTAGATTCTTGTCTTCCCCTGCACTTATCAACACACACACATCTTAAAAAATCCTATTCTTCTCCACAGTCCTAAATGATGATATATATATTCATCATTTAAATATCTATTCATCTCTCTGTATACAAATTGATTAACAACAGAAAGAAACTCTATATTTACTAAACAGGGTACTTTTATTGACATAAATTCTTCAAGAATACAATGAATGATCATTTTCTCACCCTGTACAAGCTTTATATAGAGGTTCCCAACAATTACTAACTTCCCTTTCAACTTATTTTACTGACCAACAACCTTTCCTATCATATGACTCTACAACTTCCTCTTGCATTTTTGCAATTTCTTGCAATTTTGCATTTTTACATCTTTTGCAACTTTTAGAATTTTTTTCAAATTGACTTGAATAGTCTCCTAGAGACCTAATGGACACTCAAACACATTGGAATAGGTCTTCACATGACCTTTTTACAATGATTTACATTTGAAAATTCAAATTTTACAAATTTTCCTACTAGAGGCATTCAGTGCACAAGGTGCTCCTGCACCAAACAACTAGCCTGAAAAACTTTCCAAGTCCCTTTGGAAACATCTTGTCTTGGAATACTTCTTATTTCTTTAGTCTTTGAATCTTTCTCTTGTCTTTGTCTTGGTTCCATCCTTTGCCTTCAACTTTGTCTTCATTTTTTACTTCTCTTGTCTTCACTTATCTTCACTTGTCTTTTCTTTGCCTTCTGCCATCTCCTTCTCTACCTATCAAGTTCACAATCACTCTTCTCATTAAAAAGGACATGGTACTATCCTTTCATAGCTCTCAACCTTCCACTAAATCTTTCAAAAAATATAGGATTGTCCTTTCATTGCTTTTCTAAGTAATCTTCCTCTTTCAACAATTTCATCCTTGACCTTCTCTATGCAGTATCTTTTCATCCTCCCTTGGAGTACTCTCGAACTAATTTGAACTCTTTAAATGGCTACAAATTCAAGTGCTTCTTTAGATAGGTATCCATCTCCCTCATTATGCCTCACCACACAAACTTAGCAAATCATCCACCTTACCCAACAGGAGATCCTAGAAGATGCCTCACTTTCTCTATGCACCTTCTACCCAGCTTAATCTCCATTGGAGGATGGTGACCACAAACCTCAGCTTGTCTGTCGACACACAACTTCTCAGAAACTATCCTCTCTACAGCTTAGATGGATCAAGCACCTACAACAACAGCTGTAACAACAACCAACGATCCTTCTTTCGATGCCAATTGGTGGGCATCTACCAAAATAAACAAACAGTAAAGGTTACTTCTGACCCTGACACAACTTGAAAAGATTAGTTAGCAAATCACCAAAATTTCACTTATCTTTTCAACAAAATCCATTCATTTTCACTTGAAATTATAAGGCTTCATATCACCAAACTACCAAATCAGTATTCCAAAATATTATTAGACTCAAGTACATATTAACCATCATCAAGTATTTGAGCAAAGCAATAACATCGTTGAAAACACAAAACCAACAAGTCAATCACTATTCACCGTTACCTTCATTTCAACTTGTTTCAATGAGAAAAAAGACAACCATTCACTCAATCTTGCTTCAATCTCTTGTCTGACCTTTAAATCACTTTTATCATCATCAAATTGACTCCAAATGTTCTACCACTACCTCAATCACCTTGGAAAAGGTCTGCACCTACCAAATGAACCTTCTTCCAACCTTTTCCATCGTTATTTATTCAAGCCCTAGCATGTAGCATCATTCTTTTGCATGGAAACCATTTAATAACCACCTGTAGCAACACTCAATCATTGGATTCTTGTATTCCCCTACACTTATCAACACACACACACATCTTAAAACATCCTATTCTAACCTACTCCACCGATCCACACTACCTAAATCGGTGGAGTAGTCATGTAATATTGTCTAGACTCTCAAACCCCTATTTGAGGGTTTATAGAACAAGTTATTGATAAGAGACTCAAACAAATGCTATATTGAATAAATTCCATCCTAAATGGATTTGTATGAAATCTAATCCTTTTTTCTACTTGAAACAACAAATTTCAAGGCCTAAAGATACCGTATAGGCCGTACAAATTGATTAACAACAGAAAGAAACTCTGTATTTACTAAATAGGGTACTTTTATTGACATAAATTCTTCAAGAATACAA
Organism: Sequoia sempervirens; assembly: GCA_007258455.2. Taxonomy (NCBI): domain Eukaryota; kingdom Viridiplantae; phylum Streptophyta; class Pinopsida; order Cupressales; family Cupressaceae; genus Sequoia; species Sequoia sempervirens. The sequence goes on from VDFB02168118.1 coordinate 68,025,797, forward strand.
TGAATGATCATTTTCTCACCCTGTACAAGCTTTATATAGAGGTTCCCAACAATTACTAACTTCCCTTTCAACTTATTTTACTGACCAACAACCTTTCCTATCATATGACTCTACAACTTCCTCTTGCATTTTTGCAATTTCTTGCAATTTTGCATTTTTACATCTTTTGCAACTTTTAGAATTTTTTTCAAATTGACTTGAATCATCTCCTAGATACCTAATGGACACTCAAACACATTGGAATAGGTCTTCACATGACCTTTTTACAATGATTTACATTTGAAAATTCAAATTTTACAAATTTTCCTACTAGAGGCATTCAGTGCACAAGGTGCTCTTGCACCATCTCTCAACCTCAATTATTCATTCTAAATCCATCAAAATATCATGTGGGGTGTGCACATGCAAATTCTATCAACTAGAATGGTTTCCAAACACCTTTTCTATAAAACCCTCTCCTATGCTACCTCTTTTTCCCAAAACAAGAGGATTTTCCACCTAGGGCATCACCTAATCTTCATCAAACATCCTCCCCTACTCTTGAAAACACCATGAAATCAAAGCACACCCTATATAACCCCATTCCATTGATTATCAAATATTTTCACCGGTGGAATGGTGAGATTTGCATTATTTTGCTCTGAAAACCCCAAAACCTAGGTTTTTTGAACCAGTTTTAGAAAAACTACTATAAAATCCTTAAATCTTGATGAAATCTTATGAGAAAAAATCAAAAATGAAGATAACTAATCCCTTCATCTATTTAAATGCACAAGATATCACCTACAGGCCATACAAGGTCATACCAAATGCTGTAGCAACAAATTTTCCTTCAAAACACAAAAAAAGAGGAGTCTTATTATTCAACTTTCAAAATTACATCATCAACAACATGTTCCAATGTTCACAAGTTCTTTATAAGCCTTTACCAACCCTAAAAATCTGAATCTAATTGACTCTTGAAGATACAACCGTTCAACTTCCCTTTTACATCACAAAATGCAAAAGTGCAAAGTTGCTTTCACAACTTTTGCAACTTTTGTGCAACTTTTACAAAATTGATCAAATGGACTCCAAACCACCTAAGACAACTTAAAAACATAGGAAATGGTATCATAGACCTTATTACAAACCAAAAACATGACCTCTCACCAAAAAACTAATATTTGCGACCTTTAAGAGCCATGGTGCCCTGCACCACTCAACTTGCCATGTGTCATCATGATGCTAATTTTGTGAACCACTCAAGCCTTGACAAGTCCTGGCTTACACTATTCATCAAAAGGTGAATAAGCCTAGCTCACCATGCAAATATTTCTAAGAGGAAGCTAGACTTCCATGTGGCATCTCAATGCTCCTCAAGAGCGAAAGAGGTTCTTCTATTGTAAAAAGGTGCACTATTGGCCAATTTGATTTATGGGACCCACAAGTGAAGCTATTTTCAGAAGGATTTCTTGCTTTCCATGCACCATAATGAAACTCACCTCAAGAAATATTTTCCTTGTTAGATCTAGGAGTTACACTATTAGTCAAAGCATATGGGCCTCATTTCTAGTGAGAACTCTAAGACCATTTTGGAGATGGACATGCATCATCTCAATGCTTCCTCTAGGAATCAAGGGAATCATGAGGTTCCAAGGTTACACCATATCTGAAAATTGAGAGTCATTTGCATGTATGAGATGAAGCACTTCACTGTCAGTTAAATTGTTACAACCTCATCATGAGGGAAAGCGCCAAGCTCTAGGTGTAATTTTTCTTTCTTTGTAAACTTTTCCGCCCTAAGGATGTTGTGCCTATAGATTCAGGCTCATTTCATCTTTTGTAGAGGAATCATAATTTCTACCAGTGAAGAACATTATTGTAATAGTTTTTATTTGAATATAAATAGTAGAAGTTTTTGTTTTACCATTTTCATACCTTCACGGGTGCCCCTCACAAGAAGGATTGAATATTATATAATGTGCTTTTCATGGCCTTTGTAATTTTTTCTCCCACCAAAAATGAAGAGGACATGGTGTTGTGTGTTTAATTATATGAAATCAATTGTTATGTGTTGTTTCTATTTTTCACTTTTTATAGTGCTTGAATTTTGTTTATATTACAAGATTTAAACCATGAATATGCTCTTTTAAATTATCTGTAATGCTTCATAGAGTCTAAGCTATATTATGTAATGGTAGGAGTAAACCACATTAATTATTTTGGTGCATCACCTTAGGATATTTTTTATTCAATTTATTTCTTGCATTTCCTTCTTCCCCTTTTCTCTCCCAGTATTCAAAGAGTCAACTTATAAAGTCCCAAAGGTTGTTTAATAGATAGAAAATTTGGTCCCATGTTTGTGAAACTTCCCATAGGAGGTTGTTTTTCAAGAGATTTTTTTTTAGAAATCAATAGTTCCTTTTAAGACACACTCATTGAGACTAAAATGCATTTCACCTAATTAGTAATCAGATTTTATGAGTCAGAGGCCCATTACAAGGTCACTAGCAGCACAAAATCCAAGTTTATTTCTACCACCTTTGGTGGTTGTAACTCACCAAAAATCCATAGGGTCTAGCACTACACAATAGTCACAAGCCCATATGGCTATCCTAGAAGTACCAAAGAACTTTGCAGCCTAAAATAGTGGTAGCCCACTTATCCCTCTGATAGCCTTGACTACATGGGATCCTATTCCCGCTAATGCCTTGAAAGCACTCCATAAATTCATAGGGGAAGACTTTGAGAATGTTACATAACATCTTTATGATGTTGCTAATGTTTGTACTGTGCATCATGCCACAAAGCATAATTTAGCTTTGAGGTTATTGGCTACCTCTTTTAAGGGGAGGGCTCTTGATTGGTATCGATCCTTTCTGTCCAACTCTATTGCCACCTGGAACGAATTAGGCAACATATTCTTTGACCAATTCAATGAAAAAGGAGACCATTCATCTCTCCTCCAACAACTAATCACTACCAAAAGAGCACCGCAAGAGGCTATCATTGATTTTAATGCTAAGTTTCATAAAACATGGAAACAAATCCTAGTAGCAGCTCGAGTGCTCGCAGGTTTGGTTATTGTATTTTATCTTAAGGCCTTCAACTCAGACATAGATGTGATGATTTAGTCTCTTGGAGGCTACAAACTACTAGACATATATGAATTAGGTGCCAGGGCAAAGAATAATTTGATAGACGTCAAGAAACTTGCCCCACAACCACTTATACCTATGTTCCCATAACTAGTACATATAGGAAACTCCTTCCATGTATGCATATCATACCACTCAAACAAGTGTGTTTGCTTCATTGTCACTAGTCATAGAGATGAATGACATGAACAGTATTCTACAAAACTTCTCAAATGAGATCATTAATCTCAAGAGGCAACAAGCTATGCCCCCAAATCCCCCTTTCCAAAAATTATTAGAGAGAAAGGTCATCGTATCAACATAACTAGTACCAAGGGGGGTAGAGGTTGAATCATTAGATGCAACCCACAACTCATATCATCCTGATTCATAATCCTCTGCAAGAAGTCCCACAAAATCCACATAAAGAAATGGTTGTGAGCCAAAATAACTTGGTGGATGGTTCCAATTCATGGTGTTTCCCATACAATGATGCACACATGCCTAGAAATTGTCTAAGGAGTAATTTACAACAAAGGGTTGTTGAGAAAGAAAGGCAAGGAAATGTACCTAATACAACCCCTTATGGATACTAGTCCTCGAGTGTCGAGAATGTTGTCCTAATATCTCAAGTACAAGGTATTTCCCTAGAGAAATAAGAGGAGATAACCTCAAAAAATGATCTTTTCTCATGGGTGGAAGGTGAGGATGCAATTTATGCAAACAAGGTTCCCATATTAAATGCCCCATAAGTCTAATTAGACTACTACACTCACTCTAAGAAGAAGTTGATTGAGAATTAGGAGAATTTTACAAGGCCTGACATAACTTTCAAGAAGAATTCAGTTGAAATATCTACTCTGAGAAGCATTGGAAGACCAAGAGAGACTTATGTAGAGTAATCTAGCTATAGATCTAGCGAAGGAGAGGAAACCTAGTAATACTATGCAACCTCATGCGTCATTTGTGTTTATCAACTCCAAAGTTGAGGCAAGTAAATAAAAACCTACCCCATTTTATTTAACTCTCATTATGGGGGATAAGTTGTTGCAAAATTCTATGATTGGCTTTAACACCGACACAACATTGATGCCCAAGAAAATTGCAAACAAACTGGAACTTCAATATGAACCTTTAGATAAAGGGGTAATGCAATTAGATGGAAATAAGGTTCAAACCATAGGTGTTATCAAGGCTCTTCCCTTAACCATA